>CM042013.1:37026681-37331681 GCA_023525715.1 Cichorium intybus | reverse complement strand
ATCCATTTTATTATTTATATATATTTTTTATTTTTTTTCAATTTTTTAAGGTGTCCTCACGAGTCATCACTTTAAAAAGAGTCTTCACCCGATCGCTTATATATATATATATATATATATATATATATATATATATATATATATATATATATATATATATATATATATATATATATATATATATAGTTAGGTTCTATTGAGAACTCAAATATTCATGAGATATTGAGAACTCATTCTGGACCACAAGATCAAAAAACTAAATGGCTAGGATCAATAGTGGCAGTTTTCTAATTAGGATTAAGTCTAATGATATAATTGACTTTTTAAATTAGCCTTTAGGGACAACTTGGGAATACGAAAAAGCATGATTTGGAAATTACCCAAATCACGTAAACATTCCTATGAAATAGGAGTCTCTCTCTCTCTCTCTTCGACATCACATCCCTGCCCTAGTTTCCGAGTTCATCATCCTCTATGCGGCTGATAAACCATCATCGGCTTCTCTTTCATCCCCACCATTGCAACCACAGCCGATCATCATATTTATCTCACCGGTACCGGCGCCACCACCAGCTCGTCCTTACGCTGCCTTTCCCTCTCTCGCGGTCTTCCTCAACTCCTCCCTGACCTAGCCGTTTCTTCTCCTTCCTCATATCCCTTCTATCACCGAAACCCAATCATTGGAATAACCAGTGCCGCCGCCGCCGTCGACTTGGATTGTCTTCCTCTTTCAACAGGTATTATTCAGAAAACATTTGTTGCCCACACATTCCCCCACGGAAACTCGTAATGTGATTTTGGATTTTATTTCGACATATTCATATCTCCCATTCTTTATTAGTTTATTGTGTTTTCATTTTTTCTATTTGAGCCATATCGGCCTTTCTCTATTTTCGATTTGGAGTTCTAATCAATCGATTTGCTAGGTAGGATTTTTTAAATTGATTTTAATTTTAATTTGTGGAATATGAATTTGTTGGCTGTTTTTAAATTGATTTGGAGTTCCACTGGAGATACGTGGGCCAAAAAGATGATAGTAATTTGCGATCCTATCACTGCTGAATTCAACATAGGCATTTAGCAAAAAGTAAACCCACTTGATTCACTTTGGTTAGTCTCCATTTCATTGTACTTTATATTATAATTTTGATTGTTGATTATAATATGTTTTTTTTTTAAATTGAAGATAATAAATATGTTGTTGTATGTTTTACGGGATTGTACGATAACAAAAACACCAATTAAAGTCGGATCAAAACTTTTGCATGATCAAGGAAATTCGTGATTTGATTTTTGATATTTCTTGTAAGATTGCAAAGCTATTCGTTTATTTATTCATCGATTTTGGCAGTGAAAACAAAACTATGAATCATTTTTATTGTGCATATATGAATGCATTTTTGTACACAAGTACCCATGCACATATACACATGCACATATGTGCAGATTTGTACATTGCATAAATGCATGTGTGTACGTTCATATATGTGCATATGTGCACATGTATATAAGTGCATATGTGCACATCTATATAAGTTCATATTTTTCACAAGTATATAAGTGCATATGTGCATATACATGTGTATATGTATATCCATTTTTGGAACGTGACATTGACAGGAAAAATTCTCATGAGTGAAGAATATATACATATGCATAAAGGTCTATGCATATATGCATGCATGTGTATCTGTTCATAAATATATTTGTGCATATATGCATATATATTCTGTATGTTCATATATGCATATATATTCCGTATGTGCATATATGCATATATCCTATATGTGTATAAATTTATATATTTTCGCAAGTATATGTGCATGTGTGCTAAATGTGAATAGATGTGCAAAATGTATGTGTACATATTCATATAAATGTAGCAATTAAACTTTTATACATTGCTATAATTGGGTCGACTTTTCAAAATATAATGTCATAATAAGAAAAAACGTATACATATATGCACATGTGCATATGTGCATAGGTGTTTATATGCATATAAATGTGTATGTGCACATATGCATATATGTCTATATATGATAAAATATATGTGCATTTGTTCATATGCGTATATGCATGTATGTATTTATTTTAATGATTTTGAATATACATGTATATTAATTTTTATTAATGTTATTGCAGATTTTGGAGAAGTTATCGAGCAAATTGAAGAAATGAAAATTGAAAATTTGAGGAATGAAGACATCATCAATTTTCGTTGTATTTTTTATATTTTTTGTATGTAACGTTCATTATTTTTCGTTGTACTTTTTAAAATTTATGTATGTATCGTTAAAAACATTTGTATATTATTGTTTATAATAAAATGCTTTATTCATTTTTTACATTTAGATATTAAAAATACAAATACGTATATATGAATTGTGAAAATATGAATTGTGAGAATATGCATATATGCATCTGCGAGTATACATATATGCATCTGCGAGTATGCATATATACACATGCAAATACACTAATATATTTTTTTTTAATTTCAAATTTTTTTAAAAAAATTCAGAATTTTTATGTTTTTTTTCAAATTTCAAAAATTCTCATATTTAAAAAAACGAAAATCATAAAGTTTTTTAAATTTGAAATTTGAATTTGATTGTGCTTATTTTTAGGAATTAATATTCTGTTGCCAAAAATAAAAAAAAAAATCAAAACTAAATTAGATTTATAAAATGACTATCAATCCCTTTTTGATTTGGATAAGGATCTAATAGATGACATTGAGTTCTCAATATCTCATGAATATTTAAGTTCTTAAAAGAAGCTAACCCTATATATATATATATATATATATATATATATATATATATATATATATATATATATATATATATATATATATATATATATATATATAGAAAAGTCAACTACTAATTGTCAACAGTACTATCCTATCATGACACTCATGTGGACACATGTCCTCAATCACTTGACAACATCCGTATATTAAACAAAAACATATAGAATTAATATTTTGCGTCTATACCAAAAATAAAGATCTTTCTACAAAATGGAAACATTCGCTATCCATTCACATATGTATTTAAGAAGGAATTTGTTCAATAACATACTAAAATTGTATATGGTATCCAGATATTAATTTCGATTATCGGAATTAAAATTATCAACAACCAAAAACCAGGTTATAAATTTATATATATATATATATATATATATATATATATATATATATATATATATATATATATATATATATCCTATCCTAATAAATAAGTAACTCAAAGCCACATGTCATCACCATATTCATTTTGCCACATGTCATTTTCTCATAATTTTAAATTTTTAAAAAAAAGCTAATTGATTTGAAACGTTTCTAACTCATTAATGATCGGTTTAATTATCATTTAATTTCAAAATTAATTGTTATCATTTAATTTCAAAAATAATTGTTTTTTAATATCATATTATTTTTTTAATGTGTAGAATAATTTGGGAGACAATAGAGAGACAATTGACGTCATAATATTTTGAAGAACGATTCCAATCATAATAGTGAATTTGATTTTAGTACCGGTGACATTCTCATAATCAATTATATTTATCAAAATAGAAAGTCGTAATAGTAAAAATCAAAAGCAAGATGTCATGATACACAAACAAATTTCTTATGTAAAATTATTAATTAATAATTTTTTTATATCATCCCGTGTAATACACGGGTTTTACAACTAGTATATATATATATATAGAAAAGTCAACTACTAATTGTCAACAGTACTATCCTATCATGACACTCATGTGGACACATGTCCTCAATCACTTGACAACATCCGTATATTAAACAAAAACATATAGAATTAATATTTTGCGTCTATACCAAAAATAAAGATCTTTCTACAAAATGGAAACATTCGCTATCCATTCACATATGTATTTAAGAAGGAATTTGTTCAATAACATACTAAAATTGTATATGGTATCCAGATATTAATTTCGATTATCGGAATTAAAATTATCAACAACCAAAAACCAGGTTATAAATTTCTTAAGTCGACGTACATGTAAATTATTATAATAAAAAATTCAATTCATTTTTTGTTTTTTTATTTTTCGACATTATTCTTTTTCAAAATAAAAACTGAATATACCAAAATTCATAAATTGTTGTTCTCTGCAAATAAACATCTATATTAATATATAAAAAATAAATTTTTTTTGTATACATCGTCTGGATTCACAATGTGAATCTAAACTATAAAAATTTGAATCTGATATATAAAAAACAATATTTTTTACGAGCACAACTCGTCTGGATTCACAATATGAATCTGAACTGTAAAAATTTGAATCTGAGTAATTATTATATTTTTAAATTTTTTTACCACTTCAATATTGTAACAATTTATAAAGAATATAGTTGATTCACAAGTCAATTTACTCATAATTACACGAAAATTTACTCATATTCACATGTAAATATTATATGATATTAAGAATTTTCTTATAAATATAATCTGAGAAATTTATTTAGAATTTTTTACTATTTCAATATTTTTACCATTTATAATTAATATACTCTGATTCACTATTGAATTTACTCAAATTCACATTAAACTTTACAGATTTACATGTCAATATCACATTCACACAAAGGTGTATTCAAATTCACATGATAATATCATATGGTATTGTAACTTGAAAAATGAATAACAGTTCAGATTCACATGTGAATCTCAACTAGCAGAATTTTCAAAAAAAAATCATTTTTATATATCAATATGGATGTCTAATTGTAGAAGACAAAAAGTTGTACATTTCTATATATTCAGTTTTTTCCGATAAAAAATAAGTCTTAAAAATTATAAAAATGAAAAAAAATGAAGTGGGTTTTATTAATATAGTACATATGTGTCCACCGTAAGTTGAACAATGGTGTGGATGAGATTAGTCTTTGATACCATGGTTTATATTATTCCCTCATTAAACTTTTCCCTATCTATTTTGGAATTTGTACATTACTTGTTCGGCAATTTGTAAAATTTTTAATTATAAATAAAATATTAAAATAATATTTAAACAATTAAATACATTTTTTAAGAAATGTTTCATCCACCTCCTTTAATATGAACTTTTCTTTTTTGTTTTTTTAATCTTATGTACCCATTTGATTTTATTTGCTTTTCATTTTATTGCTTTTTTGTTTTATTATTATTATTATTATTATTATTATTATTTGAGAAATATTCACAATTAGTCAAATTTTTTTTAAAAAAATATGTTTTTAGTTGGTCGTTTTTTTCACATACATTTATGATAGGTTAACGTGCTTTACAAAAAATCGTGCATTTAGTCGTTTATTTTTATCGTTCATGTTTATGATTTTTTCTTTTCTTATTATTGTTACTATTTTTATTATTGTTGTTATTGTTGTTGTTGTTGTTGTTGTTGTTGTTGTGGTTGTTGTTGTTATGTTTTTGTTGTTGTTATTATTAGATTATTAATACTAGGGTTATTATTATTATTATTATTATTTGACAAACTTTTACAATTGGTTAATATGGTTTCACAAAAAATCGCACGTTAAGTCGTTTATTTTTTATCGCTCACATGTAATTGATTAATTATAAAAAATATAAAAAATTTAAAAGTTAATAACTATTAATTCGAAATTGCAAGAACAGTTTTGTAATTTTTAATTAATTTGATCATATTTACACTAAGAGTTATTAATGTACTTCGAAGATTATTCAATGATTTTTTATAATGATGTTAGACAATAATGATCTAATTGCTAACAGATTCAGTGTAATTGACCTACTTGATGTACCAAATAATTACTAAAAAGTTACTTCATTACTTTTTACTTATTTTGTTACTAATAAAAATTATATTTTATTACTATTATTTAATTTATTATTAATCTAATAACAATTATATGTAATAATAATTATAATAATAATATGTAATAATAAAACTAAAAAGAAAAGACAACAAATGACAACATATATATTAAAAACAAAAAAGTTAAAACGACAACAAAAATATAAAATGAAGATAAAAGAAAAGAAAAAACGACAAAAAACAAGAAAAGAGATGCACCAAATAATTAGAGGGTGCATAGAGAAACCCCTCTCTTTTTTTCAGGATTCTGTCAAAGAAAGAACAAACCCTAAACTAAAATGAAAATAACTAAAATAGTCTTAATTATAATTGAAAGATTTTTAGAATGGAAAAAAGGAAGAAAAAATATAATTATCAAAATAAAATGATTTGACTATGAACATTGATTTGATACCCTCCCCTTATAAGGGGGGTATATGTATAGTAGGACCCTAAGGAAAACTCTTATGAGTATTTCAATGCTCACGTCCTCATGTTTACTCAAAATCCTAGCATAACAATCCGACTTGCATTAAAAAAGTAGCAATGTATCTAATTTATTGAGCTTTAAAAAGAGGAAGTTACCTATAAAGATTTTGTATACCAAGTATGAGCCTTACCGAATGGTTGATTAAACATGCTATATTATTACCGTTATTTATAGCATTAATTGCAATACCCTTGTTAATTGTAAACACTGTAGAGCAAAACATGTATTTAATCACAATAAAAATTAATGAATTTTTGCTAAGTTAAGGTATTTGACCTTGAAATTTCACTTATTTTCTACATTACTCTTCCACTTCTTAAAGGTGGTGAAAACTTTAGATTTATTCTTCAAAGAAGAAACATGTACCCTCCTCATTAAATCATCTAAGAAAGTGATGTAGTTTCTCGAATCTCTTATTAATGACACCAAATCTAGTTTATTAACATTTAAATGTACAAGATCTAGATTTTCTACCCTGAATCTTGCCCCACCTTAGCGAAAGTGACATTATTCTATCTTCTGAGGACATAAGGTTCATAAAATTCTGATATGACACTCTTCAGGTTCATAATATTGCCCTTCGAAGCCAACATCTTCATCCCTTCACACTGATGTGATCGAGCATGTGGTTCCACACAGTAGAACTCTTCATATCTTTAACCACAATATTTGCTTCTCCTGCCAAAGCTTTGACCATATAAATGTGCACCGCTTTAAACCTCGAGCAACTACCAGTTTCCCCTTTGTTACTTTCAACTAGTGTCTACCAAACTTCACATTGTGTCATTCTTCATCAGTTGCCCCGTTGATATTAGCATCCTCTTCAGGTTTGTAATAGACTTGAAATTTTTCAATGTCCACTTTGAACCAAAAGACATCTTGAAGAAAATATCCCGAACTCCGGTGATAATTAGGTTATTGTTGCTTGCGATTCAAACTTTGCTATTGTAATGCTCATTTGAAGTATCCATTTCTCTTTCATACCAACTTGTCCTTCATACGAGGCTTTTATCTTCAAGGGTGTTCTTAATAGGAACATTCTTTTGGTCAATTGAATTTGGATCTGATTTTTGGACTGTAGATTTGATAGTGATATGATTACTCTGTTAATGGAGGACAAGAATGGTCTTTTGGGTATTCCTGTTATATCTACGTCCTTTGTGACTGTGATTCATAAGCTTCTTTTTTACAACTAGCCTAGCAAATATCCTTTTATTAATCTCATCCGTAACGAGCTTTCTATGCTTCTATGTTAGGAGGCTGAATATCATTACAATTCAAATTTGGCTTTGTTGAATTCTTGTTTTTTTCTTTGAAATACTTAAAAAGTTTTTTTCTCATTTGCACATGTTAGGGAAGGTAGATTCATGCTGGAAATTTTGAATTAGGGTTTTTCAGTTGAAAATCAGGTCGAAACGATGCTCCTATGATTTTACACGATTTTTCAAAGATGACAACAAAATAGTCGATTTCCATCTCTCATAAAACAACACTAGAGTTAGGGTTTTCAACCCTAACCCCATTAATATAACAAGATTAAGACCTTAATGGTCTGAAATAACTTCATTAGCACACTTAGGACCATAAGATCTTATGGAGATCATTAAGAAGCAACTGTGCACACACACAGAGGAGATGTGGTGGTGGTGTGTGGCTTTTGACCATGGAAGAAGAAGGACTTTACTCACCTGGTGATGCAAGAACACGAACCCTTGCAGCCTTCTCCTCAATCGATTGCTCACCGCCTTCACTTCTCCCTTCTCCCTTTTCTTTCCCTCACAAAACTTCACGACTAGGGCAGAAAACAGGATAGAGGTGTTTCACGGCTTCTATTGGAGTTTAAGTAGGGTTTAATGGTCTCGGTTTAACTTTTAACGTGGTAGGAATGAGTGTTTTCTTGGCCCAAGTTTTGGTCCCGAAAGGTTGGTCTATGATTTTTATCTATCACAAGATCAAATCATCCTACATATTAGGTTTCAATTAATGACATTTTAACCCCCTCCCAACATTTAGTTTAATTTGTAAGTTTCTATTATTATTATTATTATTATTATTATTATTATTATTTATTTGCTAAAAATATTAAATTCGAATTATGAACATACCGGAAAACAAGGTGTTACAAAAACCACATACAGAACATGGGATATTCCTCGACTAACACATGCTACAAAATTCCATATATGGGACATTCCTAAAGATTTAGATAACAAAGTAATTAAGAAAGCTGAAGAGAGGCTGATGAATTTTTATTAGATGAAATCAAAAAAGAAACCAGAGGCATGCTCAAGATTGAGAATCAAAAGCAATAACGAGATTATATTGAACTGTTTTGGCGGAAAAGGATCTTATGAATTTGTAGCGAACTTGTATGCGAGAGTCTATATCATTGCAAAATCATATTTCTGAATTATGAATTAAAATGATGTCAACTCATTAGTGCATTGGATCGGTCTGAGGAATGGTCCAATTTCAAAAAAAAATTTGCTTTGGTCGACACCTTTTTGTTATTAAAATTATTAAAGATTTTTCTTTAACTGATATTGAACTGAGTAGGTAAACTATAACTTCTATCTCTTCATCAAATCTAGTTTTATAAGATACTGAGAATATACAAAGGGATCAACCAGTTGAAATACTAAAAAGAGGAGTTGTCTATGTCTATAAGAATCAAAAGTTATTCATGAGATTTAGAGAAAAACACTTATTCCCAGCCCTTTCATTAAGAAGACTATATAGTGGCTGAAGTCATGTATTAACGAGATGGATGAAGTGAGAGTAGAGTATTTGTTATTGTTAGAATGGTTGAAGTTCTTTTTGATTTGGGTAAGTGATGTAAAGCACAAAGTTGATTCTTGGTTTCAACAACTATCACACGGAGAAATTTTTTATACTACGTACTTTACTTTTGTTTTCTTGGTTTCAACTCTATCACAAGGAGCAAATTTTAAAATAATGATGTGATTATTGCTAAAATTAGGTTAATTTGATTCTAATTTAGGGTCATCGTCATAAAAGTCCTTACGTTTGTAAGAAATGTTTGGATTTACCCTTTTATGTATTTTTTGTTCATAAAAGCCCTTCAATTTAATTTGGTTCATTAGAACCCTTAAGTTTGGCAGGAATGTTTGGTTTTACCCTTAAGTTTGACGGGCCATGCTTATCACACCTAATGTATGCGGATGATGTGATGTTCGTTGGAGAATGGTCACCGGTGAACTTTCTAAATTTAAAAAGAATTTTGAGATGCTTCCATTTGGTGTCGGAGCTTAGAGTAAATTTTAACAAAAGTAAGGTATATGGTATTGGGTAGACAGGTTGGAGCTAGTCCAGCTAGCTAATTTCTTGGGGTGTGAAGATGCAAATTTTCCGTTCACTTATTTGGGGCTGCCTATAGGGGAAAATATGAGTTTATCCAAGAACTGGACCCCGATCATAGAGCGTTTCAAGAAAAAGCTAAGTTCATGGAAGAGAAATAATATGTCTTTTGGAGGTCGGCTAACATTGGTGAACTCTGTCTTGGGTAGTATTCCACTGTACTATTTCTCGGTCTTCAAAGCTCCAAAGAAGGTGATTAATACCTTAGAAGGAATCAGAAGAAGGTTCTTGTGGAAGGGTTCATTGGATAAAAAAGGTATCCATTAGGTGGCCTGGGATAAAGTTACAACTCCAAAAGACATGGGCGGTCTGGGTGTTAATAGCCTTAACGATTTCAATATTAGCTTACTAGCGAAGTGGTGGTGGAAATTAAAACGAGAGGACGGGTCAATTTGGGGGCAAGTTGTTAGAAGTATTCATAAGCTTACTGATTTTGACGATCGGAAATTATCAAAAACTTTCTATAACGGAACATGGAAGAAAGTGACAGATATCGAAATCGACTTCCTAGAAAACGATATCAGTTTAAGGGACCTGTTCAGGAGGAAAGTTGGAATCGGCAACAAAACTCGATTTTGGAAAGACACTTGGATTACAGGGGTTCCAATCTAGGACAAATTTCCAAAATTATATAGGATAAAATTGAACAAAAGTTTCCTAATCATGGATAGATTGATGTTAGACTCGGATTTGAATCATCGTTGAAACTGGCAATGGAAGAAAGATATCTTAACGAAAGGGGAAAAGGATGAACTACAAAACCTCCTTCTCTTCTTGGGCCACTTCAAATTTTCGAGGAACAATGACAGCTGGGAATGGTCTATTGAACCAAATGGGATTTTTTCGGTTAAAAGCATAAGGACAGCTCTAGATGTTTCAAAAAAAGACCATATTCCTAACTTAATTTGTTGGAACTCGTGGGTTCCGTGTAGAGTGAATTGGTTTTTCTGGAGGCTGTTGTTGCATAGAATCCCTACAAAAACTAACCTTTTGGTTAGGGGAATTCATCTACCTGATGATAGATGCGGGTTCGGTGGTGCCGAGGAAGAATCAGTGGAGCATTTATTCATTTCATGTGAATTTTCCAGAACCATCTGGAATGGATTTGTAAATGGTGTGGTTATGAAGGGGTCAATTTGAATTGCATGCATAGTTTGGAGGAAGTTATCCCTGGTCTTCTTTCTTTCTTCAAAAGGGGAAAAAGGAAAAGCTTATCACAGCTTTAATACTAGCTACGTGTTGGGCTATCTGGATCGCCAGAAATGAGCAAATATTCAAGAAAAAAAGGAAACCCCCAACAGTTATAGTAGATGAAATTCAGAGTTCTATTTTCAATTGGGTCAAATTCAAGGGTAAATGCTTGTCTCTTAACTGGTATGATTGGCGCTGCCATCCGTTTAGCTCTGGTTTTTGCTCTTAAAGTAGTTTTATGGAGTGTGCAACGTTTGGTTTGGGAGGTTCGTGAGGATAGAGGGTTAGTGTGGCTCGTTCTCCTTTGTGATGAGTGTTGTCTTAATTTGGGCTTAGTTTTAAAGTATTATGTTTAGGTAATAGGTCTGATTGGGGTGTTTTGCGGCTTTGGGAGTGTTTTGGGTGCGTGTGTTTTGGTGTTCCCTTGGTGACACAGCTTGCAACAGGTGGCGTGAGTTATATATATATATATATATATATATATATATATATATATATATATATATATATATATATATATATATATATATATATATATATATATTGGTTTTTCTTTTCATTTCTTGTTGGGGTAGTACATAATTAGGTTCCTGTTGTAAGTTTGTTTTTCCGCGAGTGTGGCTTTTTTTCGTGTGGGGTGGGTGGGGTGGGGGGTTATTGGCGTGTGTTGTGTTTTCCAATTGGTCTTATATGTCTATAGCAAGTCTAACTCGGGTGCCTGTTTTAAGTTGAAGTTTTATCTTCTGCTCCTGGTGTCGTGTTTTCCTGAAGCGGTGGTTCATATTTATTCTTAAGCTTAGGCTTGATGGTCTTTCCTTCGGGGTTGAAGGTTGAGCTGTTCTGGTTGGTCTTGTGTGGTGAAGATTTTTTCCAAGTGGTGAGTTTCATATAGTTCGTGTTAGTGTATCTCACATTGGTGCGACACGGTCTTATAAGTGGATATATATGTTGGAGTCTCCCCTCTCTCCACAAGGGCTCTTTTGGAGAGACTCTATTGGGCTCCACATATATCTTACATGGTATCAGAGTCGGTGTCTCGTACCCCTGTAACCTCATCGAGCCTACGTCCCTGAGGGGGAGTGTTAGTGTATCACACATTGGTGCGACACGGTTTTATAAGTGGATATATATGTTGGAGTCTTCCCTCTCTCCACAAGGGCTTTTTTGGAGAGACTCTATTGGGCTCCACATATATATTACAGTTTGGAGTTATGGTGGCGATCTCTTCCCTATCGAGGTTTATATATTTCAGGTCCTTCTTGGGGCTTTGATCAGTGTGTTCGTTTTGCTTTTGTAAATATTTCTTAGTGTGGTTAGTTGCTTCCCGCTGGATGTTGGTTTATATATATTTTTCCTGCTGTTCAAAAAAAAAACCTAATCTAAGTAAAGATTGTGAAAAGACTAAGTATTAGACACCGTAACGATTTACTAGAGCACCACAGAGTTTTGTACAAGTAGCATAATATGTAACACCCGACTTTTAAAACAAAAACACCCCTGAAAAATTTTCATTTAAAACAAAGGTTTCAATACGTAAAACCATAACAAAAGGGGTATATTTTATTAAAAACGGGTACAAGTGTATCATAATCTCCCTTATCAGCATCTATAAAATACCATAATCTCCTTTGAAGCCGGGCTGCTACTAACAGCATCTATAAGTCCCACTTCTTTAGTCACGGACTCTATCTTTTCCCTTATCAGGATCATGCTAACCTGCAGGGACATTTAACAAATAACATGAGCTATAAAGTTCAGTAAGTAATCATATCTGCAAATAACATGTATAAGAAATACATTCATATATAATTCTCTATATATGATAAACCTCTTTTAACTCATCTTTTCAATACTAGGTCCCACTTTATAGCCCCTTCCGGCTAACTGTATATATCTATCTGGATATCGGACCCAAACTCCTAGCCTTACTAGCTAACCATATATCTCTTAGGATTTCACATCCTACTTCATAGCTTACAGGCTGAACCATAATAACGTATGATTATCAAATCACGCCAGTTATTTGAACATTTAATCATATCTAACCTGTTATTTGAACATCAACTCACATCAAATCTGTTAGCCACAAAAAGCCATATGTGTACAAGAGAAAATAAACATATAAATTCTCAATTACCATTTCTGTCCCATGTTTCTTAGTCACAATTGACTGCACCATATTTCCTGGCCATATAAGCCGCACCAAACAGTTTCAACATTTATATCATAGCCCTAAGGCCGCACCAACAGGTTTTATAACCCGATATCATAGCCATAAGGCCGCACCATTTAGATTCAAGTTTAATATCATAGCCATAAGGCCGCACCATTTGGATTTAATCATCCAATATCATAGCCATAAGGCTGCACCATTTTCATATAACAATATCATCGCCATAAGGCCGTACCATTTGGATTCCAAGCCCAATATCATAGCCAAAAAGGCCGCACCAATCAAACAAAATCATTTATTATTATAGCCACATTGGCGGTACCAATGTACAAAATAAAATATCATAGCCATATAGGCCGCACCAGTTGGATATAACATCCAATATCATAGCCACAAGTGGCCGCACCATTCAATAACATTTCATTTCATAATCATTTATGGCTCACGAGTTTGCCCCGCTTTTGCCTAGACTCACAGCTCCGTTCTTGTCTTTCTCAGACTCACGGCTTATCTAGTATTGTCTTTTTATTATATCTTTAAAACTGTCATTTTCGTCCCCCAAAGCTGTTTCAATCTGTAACAGTCCAATCAACACATATCATATATGATATAAGTGAGATTACTCACCTGGATACTTGCTGCAATTGTATCCCGTTAATCTTTGCGTTCTTACACATCTTTATCAATGCACTTGTCCGGTACCTATTCATTTATTTATATACCAAATGATAATAGGTTAATCACCATTTCAATTGACTCTAATACATAAGAGTCTAATATAACACCATTTCCAATCATTTTCGAGCAATAACCATCGTTATAAAAATTTAATACACTTCCCGAAATACGCGTATTTTACTACAATACTTTCGGGAGGTCGTATACGTATTCCAACAATTTTCCACGAAGTTTCATACCATATTAGACCTATGTTTAAAAGTTCAAGTCATACGGACAAGCCTAGCATCAAAATCATACTTGGAAATTGCTCAAAATATTAACAGAAGGTTTTGTGGTTTCTGCCGCGACCACGCGTCGCGACCCAGCCCCTGGTCGCGTCGCGATCGCTGCCAAACAGACCAGTGAGTTCTGATTTAATGCTATAAAGTCCCATTTTCTCTTGTTAAGTCCTTAATTCTTGACTTAATCACTAGGAATTTGTTCCAGGACCAAAACCATTCATTTACTTCAAGTTTTAAGCAATGGAATTGATGATTCCAATTCATTTCCACAAATTCCCGTTTTCACAATTTTGGTCCAAAACCGAAATTATCAAGTTTTAATCACTTCTACTGATTTAGTTCTACTAAAATAACATCTAGAAGTCATTATCAACCATTAAAATCAGGTTAATCACAAGAACTCACAATCTAGGGTTCTTGATTAAAATTGCTAATCTTCAAAAATGGCAACCTACTTCCATATTCTTGAGTTATGTTCTTAACTCATGACTTATTGGAAGTATTAAGCTGTTAAAACACATAATTCATGACTGAAATTTCAGTCATCAAATTCATCTCATGAAGAATACTCAAGAACATGGGTTAGAGATACAATTACTAACCTTTAATCACTTGAAACTTCCAATTCCAAGCACCAATCCGATTTTCAGCTTCAATTCTTCAAGAACTCGCCAAAGATTCCAGCCAAAAATCCTCTCCCGATGCTTCTCAGTTCTTCTGCACAAGTGGGGAAACTTTCCCCTTTTTATACCTCCAGAATTTACAGTTTAACCCCTGGAGTTCCATTTCTTGAACTTTTGCCACTTTTATCTAATTTTTATGACAAAAACTTATATTTATAACATTTTAAGTCCAAAACTCAAAATATTATTACAAACCAAATCCTTTTCTATCCAAAAGACCAAATTACCCTTCTAAGGTAAAATGACCAATTTACCCTTTTTATTATATTTACATATAAAGAGTATCTTCGTGTTACATAATAACATGTACCAAGAACTACCAATGATTTCATCGATCTCCATAGAGGGCACGTTTGGTACGGAGAAATGGAATTGCAATAGAGAATAGAAATGTAGGGAAAGAGAATTGAGCTGGAGAAAGGGATTTGATTCCACTGTTTGGTATAACAGATAATTCACCAGATAAATGTTGTTGAGAATCATTTCTCTTGTTTGGTTTGGGTAATGAATGAAATGGAAATGAGTTTTTTGACATGTTTATTTCATGTCCAACATATTTTATATATATATATGTATATATATATATATATATATATATATATATATATATATATATATAGTATTGAAAAACAGAATTCTAAAATAAAATAATAATTTACAAATAGTCCAAACATAAAGAAATATGAAAATCATATTATTTAAAAACTATGTCTAAGAATCATAACGTCCATTGCATAAATTGCTCCTACGACAGATGTAATAGCAAGTTGTCTATTTCGGACTATCATTTGGTGCAAATGTGATCGTGTCATCTATATATAAACAAACAAGGAAGCGTTGGATATATATTATGAACGACTTCGAGCTTACTACACATGATATGTAAATACACGTTTCTAAAAACTATAATCATATATTATGATATGTTATTTTTTTATTTGTCCAAATATTTGAATTTTATGAATAATTGGAATTTACATATAATATGTTATTACAAATTTTATTTATTGAGATATGCAGGTTATTGATTAGTATAGCAAGATGCTTCAAACTCTACATTGACTAACAATGGTCAAATTCTAGACTTTATCACTTGATTAACAATGCTTTAAACTCTACGTTGGCTAATAATTTGTTAATGATATTTTGGTTTTTTCTTGATTTTTATTACTGTGTTGAATAAAGACTCAACACTCGAGAGTAATGAATAAAGAAGAGAGTACGGCGGCTGTTGTGACCTGAGATCTTCATCGGGTCTAGGTGTGTTGGGTCTGGATCGGAGGCCTTGAGGTTGATGCCATTAGCGAGCTCCCACTTGGATCCTAGTCACAATCAGAGAAGACAGTCGTTAGAGCCGTCCCAGGGCATGTGCCCCGGGAGCGGGCTCCGACGATCAAGTCAGTGTAATGTATGAGATGAGATGGTATCTCCTGGGCGGAGAGAACCATTATAGTGTATGGTGTAGGGAGCATAGAGAGCAGATCAGGAGAGGGAGAGAGTGTGGAGGCTGATAACTTGGGGAAGAAGGGTTCCCTCATGTTCTATTTATAGGGAACAATTAGGTCAGGCCTTGGGCCAGCCCAATTCAGGCCGGGCTGCAGGGCAAAGGTGGCTGGAGAGATGCAGAGCTGCAGGGCTGCGGGGCAAAGCTGGCTGGAGGGCTGCCACGCCACGTGCTGTCAAGCTTTCTAGACCTATTACCAACAAGTCCCCCCAGTCCGATGTGATTGGTTTGCCATCAATCGCATTGGACTGAATACAACTACATAAATCATATGTCATCAAGTCCCCCCAGACCGATGTGATTGGTTTGCCGCCAATCGCGTCTGACTAGGTACAACGAACTTGCCGGAATATAATAGAAGACAACCAAACCTCTCCAACGAGAGTCGTAGTATGTTGTAGCGGATCTCATAGAATAGTTGGATCTACGAACCGTGGGGTTAGCTTGATACAATAATATGATACGATAAAGCTCTTGCCATGATTACGCAACGAGGTAGTTGAATGATCATGCAGTAAGGTTGATGTAGCGATTATATAAAGAGGTTGTCGTAACATTCACGTCGTTTCTTTATGGAGTGTCCTTGGTAACCATCTTCATAGGGTTTTGCACGAACCATACCATACCGATTCCCCCCAGTCTGATGTGGGTAATTGACAGGTAGCCATGTCAGACTAAAGTGACCAGGGAGAAGCTATTGTTACAAACATACGTGGTAATGTTGCCGTTTTGACGTTATGTAGTGTCAACATAATAAGCTCTGAAGTTGATATCCAGATAACATACAACATGGCTGTTGTAAAGATAATAATGACATGGTTGCTGTGTAGATGATTTGCAGCAAGGCTGCTGTCAAGATAGTGCACAGTCGGTTTACCTCCCGGATAATAAGTAGAAGAGTTGTCCAGCATATAAGTAGAAGAGTTGTCCGGGTGATAAGTAGAAAAGCTGTTGTCCGGATAATATGTAGTGATTCTGTCGTTGGAATAATATCGTTCTTATAGAATAACTTTGTTGCGATGAGATGCGATGTGATAAAATACTTGTTGATCGTCGAAGTAGAAAGAAGGTCATGTTCGTCTTTGTCGATCTTCACAGGGAAGAGATATAAGAATGGGTTAGGACCAACGGTCGCGTAACCATAGATCGATTGTGGGCCGAGGGCCGCTTGAAGGCACACGAAGTCCTGTAAAGGGCAGCTGGGCCGCTGGGGGCGCCAGGCCAAGATAGAGGCACACGAAGTCCTGTAAAGGGCAGCTTGGCCACTGGGGGCGTCAGGCCAAGGCACACGAAGTCCTGTAAAGGGCAACTGGGCCACTGAGGGCGCCAGGCCAAGATAGAGCATGCATGCAATGTATAAAGGACACTAGTGTTTTGAGTTTTGTTACAGACCAAAAGGTAGCCCTCTGCAGGGTGATCAATCCCGATAGAAATATAATGGAAGCTGGTGTTACGCGGCTTGGTTTTCATTGCGAGACCATATAATGTGGTTGTTACCGGATGTAGTCGAGAGCTATGTTCGGGCTGCTCAGCGGGGCTTCTGGTAGGAGCTAAGCGGTGATGCTGGTGGCAAGGGCAGGGCAGCAATGTTGCTGGGAAGAGTTGGGCAGCGGAACTGCTGGGAAAGCTGTGCAGCGGAGCTGCTGGAAGAAGCTGGACAACAGAGCTGCTGGGGGAGCTGGGCAGAGGAGCTGCTGGAAGGAGCTGTCATTTGATTCTTCTCCCCCATAATAATTTGTATTTTAGGAATGCATCATTGCGGAAAATATTAGTTTTTATTGTAACCCGTCACCCAAATATGCTTTTGCTTCGTGTGTTGTGCCGATCCTTCTACCCCCCCTTTTTTGGAAAGGGCGATAATAATTAAATGAGAACGATTAATATATGGGGTTGGGCCTTGAGCGATTGGTTGGTAGTAGAATCGATTTCGTATTTGTAAGTATTTGTGCTTCTTTTTTTGGCAGGTGGTGGCATGCATGCGATGCAAGGAAGGGGTCGAATGTTGTGGTGTTGTCAATCTTGAATTGGTTTATGTGATGGCTTCTATTGCGAGTTGGTGATACATTGTTCATTTGTAGTTCTTTTTTGCCGTATGAAATTGTAAAGACTTCATGATCTTGTACATAATAGATTAAGACAACATAATGCCACTTTGAATCAGTATGCAGTGTTCTTCTCCTTGTTGTAGATGTCAACTTGCTCGCCATGTTGGAAGGAGAGTGAACCATCGAATGCATGGCTACGCTTGGGTTGCCTCGTATGTTGTTGTGGCTCGTTCATTTGTACATGTCAAAAATGAGCAATACAAGAGTAAGTTTTCGAGGTTTGTACCGTATACAAAGAATGGTTAATGAACAATAAATGTCAAAACAGATTTGTATGTAGTTGTTATGCTTGTATGTTGTCAAGGGTTAACCAAACCAAGTTCCAGTTGTGAGATTATAAGTCGACTATGTATGGTATCTTCTCTCCCCCCCCCCCCCCCCCCCCTTTTTTTTAAAGAACAAAAAAATAATTGATGATAATAATGCGTTAGAAAGGTCCACCATGATAGAGGGATGAATATTCTACTTCTTTATTTGGTGCGGCTGAATTGCTAAATTTTCATTTGTTGTAATGTTGAGAATTGGATGATTGCATGTTCCTTTTACATTAAGAAGTTCATGTTAAGTGCAATTTATGAAAAATTACTGTTTTGCCCTTGACTGAAATTACAATTTTAAAAACTGTAATGCATGCTAATTTAATACTTTTATTTTTAAACTAAAATTTAATACTTTTATTTTTAACCTAAAAGGAAAAGTACTTATATTTTATAAAAAAACCAACTTAGTCTATTTGTTTTAATAAATAACAATATGCTATACGCCGACAGTAAACTATTCATACTAATCGCTTAAACGAAACTATATGTTATATAATATAATTAGAAAAGGATACCAATGCCGGAAATGAAACTATACATAGTCAGGAAACTATTGATCGAAAGCTACTATTTAACGTCTGATGAAAGAAAACTAATCAATGCATGGGAAACAATTCACGTAAATGAAATTACCCGCCGTCCGCTGCATTGCGCGGGTACACACCTCCCCCCCACCCCCACCAAACCGCCGTCCGCTGCATGGCATTGTACTTTTACAGTTTTGGTCCGAAAAATTGTTTTGCCCCTTGCCCCTTTGTTTACTTTGTCTTTTGATCATATTATAGCATTCTACTTCTATTTATCATTTCATTACAAAATATCCCTATAGTTCCAAACCGATTTCTAAAAGTTTTTTCCATTTTTGGTCCCACACTCTCGGATATTTACCGTCACCTATATCGTTGGAAAGGTAATCAATCGCCCGAAAAGAAATTAATCACTCTCATATTCGACAACTCCCCCTCCCATCTGCAACCTAAAACCTAAAAAGTAATTGCCGAAACAAAACTATTTGCCGCCGCCGCATTGCGCGGGTACGCAGCTAGTATATATATATATATATATATATATATATATATATATATATATATATATATATATATATATATATATATATATATATATATATATATATATATATATATATATTTGTTTTCTTTTGTTTTGCTTTTTTTTGGTATCAAGATAGTTGCATCTGTTGTTTCGCATACAGGAGTGATGTAACGCATAGTGATAGAATTTCATGTTACCACTTTTGAAAATTAGAGAATTATCCTTGATTGTATAAGTGTTTAGCAAAACACATATCATTATAGTATCGTCTTTTTTATATATGGAAAACTGTATGTACCTCTTGCTTCATATATTCTATCATGCACCATATTACTAAATGCCATTTGGAGCCGACTTGTGTGATGTTGCTTGTGGGTATCTTGTAATGGTCTTCGGCTTGTTTTAGAATGGGGATTTGTGGATGTGAACTTTATTGGCAGATCACCAAGAGCAAACTACTTTTATGAACTTTAATTACATGTGTGATGTTAACTTGAAGACGAGAATGCCGATCTAAATTAAGAATTCTTGTGGAGGTTTGGAAGGGATGGTATTTGAAATCGAGCGACTGTGATGGTAAGAACTTGTTTGCATTCAAGTTGTAATGTTGAAGTTATCATAGTTTTGTATAGAGCTTGATCAATGGGTTAATATATGAGGTGCCACGGGTGCTGTTGGAGGGTTTTAACATGGAGTATTGACAACGTGCATCATTGCTTGGAGCATGACTGGATTGCTTTGTGTAATATTTGTGGATTTGATTGTCTTGATTCTCACCATTGCTAGCCTCCCCACTGTACAATCCAAGAAGGATCGAGAAGAGTGACTTGGTTACGGGAGAGAAACGAATTTACTTCTCGATATGCGGAGTCCCTTCTGTTTTATTTAGCAATTGCAAGGAAACGGCCAATCAACGGAAATTAAATAATTTCCGCTTGTACCCTCGTGACTATAGGGTGTCATTAACGCAGGGAATTCACTTTACTCCAATGATGAGCGAGATGGGTCTGTTTTAATCGGTAGGTGTCGTTGTCGAAATTGAAGATGCGGTTAGAAGATCGGTTTAGACAAAACTGCTCTTTCGGACATTTTGTCGAGCACCTTATGTGCGCAGCTCTTCTCCCCTTTTTCTCAATCGGTTTATAACCGGATAGACCCAAAATCTTCTGAAACAAAAACTTAACTCCAATTGTTACAATCGCGTGAACAGAGGTAACCAATGTTTTTAACTTTAACTGCAGGATTTTGAGTTTTGGTTGCAAACGATGAAATTTGGTGATCGGTTAAGGAGCGGTGGTACCTTGGAAGAGGGAATAGCATTAAGTAACGGATTCCAGGAACGAGCAGCAGGTTTTCAAGTTGGATCGAACATCAGTTTATGTTTGACTGAATGAATGAGGCGAAACCATAGCCACTTTTAGTCGAGATCGACGCTTGCAATCCTCGAAATCAGCGCTAGCGACTTTGAAATTATCCGAGTATGCTTGCAATTCACGCTTACAGGAGAAATCATATTTCATCTAATTTCAATTGGAGATCCAATACTTCTGATTTTGAAGTTTTTTTTGAGTGTATCGGAGGTGAGAGTGATGATAAGTTGAGTTTTCGTGAACTGGACGACGAATTGGTTTCTTTTACGGTTTAAGTTCAACAGAGGAGGAGATCTAAGTGAACCTGGTCTTCCTGTGCAGCTGTACGGGGTGAGCAAAAGCGAACGGGGAAACCAAAAAACCGACAAAACCGAAACCGAAAAACCAAAACCGATAGAGAAACCGACGGTTTGGGTTTGAGTTTTTTAAAAACCGAAAATTTCGGTTTGGTTTCGGTTTTGACAATGTCAAAAACCGAGCAAAACCGAACCGAACCGAATTTATAAAAATATATGCTTTTCTGTACGTATTATGTAGATATATAATAAATTTGCGAAATAAAAACGTAAGTAACAGCTTGGTCCACCCGTTAAGTGGTTGCGCCTTGACTTCGAGGTCCCGCGTTCGAGCCTCGATCAACCACGTTTTTGAAGCAGGTATGTTTTTCCACAGTTTACATTCGTCCCTCCTTTTCCAATTTGTTGTTCTCGTCCCACATCGCCCAGGAAATGAAAGTATGGCCAAGCTAATCCCTTATATAAGGGATAACTCATCCCCTTTCAAGTATACCATGAAGGTTTCGGTTTGAATGGGTTTAAACCCGAACCGAACCGGTTAAAAACCAAAAACTGATACACCGAACCGAACGGTTTGGGTTCCGGTTTGGGTTTAGTTTTTTAAAAACCTATGCTATCGGTTTGGGTTCGGTTTTGGGTCTAAAACCGACACAAACCGACTCATGCTCATCCCTAGGCCTGTACCAGCGAGATTAGGAGAACAAATTTCTCTCAGGCATTTAGTCGAGCACCTGTTGTGCGCGTTATCAAGGACCATTTATCTGTTGTTTGATAGTGTAAGATTGGACCCAGGATGAATATGTCGTGAATAGGGACTGTGCGAGCAATACAACAACAGAAATTCTTCAAAATGTTTCAATTTTTACATGAAATCCACCTCGTCTCTGGTTTGATTTCGAGGTGCTGGTACGTGAGTGAGGCTGTATGACCTGGCTGAGTTCTTTTCCCATCGATGACTTTAGTTTGTTCACGTGAAGGGGTGTAGACGAAAACGAGATTGGGAGAACGCCGTCTTCATTTTTCTTTTTAATTTCTTAACATTGGGGTGTAAAATCAGGGGTGTAGGCTCGTTTGGTTCTTCAGTCGATATTAGCGCTGCTTGTTTGGATGTGTATGAGAGCTTAGTATCTCGAGATGTGTGCTCAGTATTGGGGTATCAGAGGTGGTGATCGTGTAGAGCTGGAATCAGAGTTTTGGGTGGATCCCTTATAAAGCTCTGGTCACGGTGTGGAGGATTGGTATACAGCCAGTTTCATCGCATCTGACCTCAATCGAGGACCAGTGTGTTTGGTTTTGAAGTTCTTTTTGAAAGTATCGGAGGTTGGGGAAGAAACCGAGGTCGACTTCCAACCACAAACTTCAGTGGATATCCGATTCTACAAAGGAGTTTCTATCGATGTGTGGACTGGTACGATAAGGTCGATATGCAAAATGGGTCGGCAGTTTGACCGGAGATGATTACAGATGGAATTTCTATATCTCTTTCTTTCTTCTCTTTTTTTGACGTAGTTAGATCTAGTATACGAGCAACTGGGCTTTCTTTCATTTGTTCGAGTTTTGTATTCGGACGAATAAGAGTTTTGTATTCGGACGAATAAGAAAAGTTTGGAGATATCCAGGGAAGGGTTTTTGGGAGATGAAACCTTTTGAGAACATACTTAGAGACTTAGAGTTTTAGAATCATTGGAGTTCCTCATTGTTATTCTTTGTTTGTTCAGACGTCCACGGGAAGAAGATGGAGTTTTCACAGGTGGGTTTTTAGGAAACATACCTTTTAGGACATGTTTGGACTAGGGGTGGAATTGGTACGGTACCGGGCTTTTTTCTTATATACCGTGTACCGTACCAATTATAATTGGCACAAAATTTTAATTATCAGTACCGTACCAAATATACTTGGTACCAACTTATTTGGCTACCAACAAGTTTGGTTGGTACATATTGGTATTGGTATATACCAAAAACTTTTCTTTTAGTATTGTTTTCCCTAACTTATCATCGTTTACGTGCTAGTCGCTTGTGTTATTTGTTTGATTTTAATGTCTAGTGTTGTTTGAAAAAAAAAAATAGTATTAAGAGTTGTTTTAGTAATTCATTTTCGAGTGTGACTTGCTAGTTATTACTCCTATTTAAAACATAAAAATACGAGAATTGAATATATATATATATATATATATATATATATATATATATATATATATATATATATATATATATATATATATATATATATATATATATATATATATATATGAATTGGTTGGTATGGTACAACCGTGGTATTCAAGATTTTGTACCGTTACCATACCAATATTGCTTAATTGATATGGTACTACCAACCAAAGATATTGGCTACCAAACATGTTGGCTACCAACTTTATTGGTACGGTTGGTAACATGTTGGTTGGTTCTCCACGGTACATTTTTGCCAGCCCTATGTTTGGTAGAGAGAAATTAAACTAGAGAAATGGAATTAATGGCATTTCTTTTGTTTGTTTAGGTTTGAGAACGTGGAAATGAGAAACAAAATCAATTCCTTTTCCGCCACTCCAATTCTCTACTAAATACAGAGAAAATGTGAGAAATGAAAAAAATAAGAACACGGAGAAATGAAGGAAAAAGAAGTATCGCACGTGAGGCTATGCCTGGATTAAATGTTCAACAATCAATGTCCATGAATCTACTTTATTTATTTATTTGTAAATCATCTTTTTCTATTAGGATCATGTTTTAAAATGTAATTTTTTTTATAAAATCAAAATAAGATATAAGTTTATAATTGACGATTAAAAAGGTACTTGGTAAAAAGTAATTGAAAAAAAAAATTAGAAATATAAAAATACATAATATGATAATTTAATATGTAAATTATAAAGACATTATTGTAAAAAAAAATGTTTGTGAAAACGATAAACATGGTAAAAAAAATTTATTTCCATTTCATTGCTTATTACAACCAAATAATGGAATTGATTCTCAATACATTTCTCTAGCGAATTCTCTATTATACCAAACAGTGGAATAAATTCTCTTTCGCCAGCTTAATTCCATTTCTCTATATTTCTATTCTCTGCTGTAATTCCATTTCCTGGTACCAAACGTGCCCTTAAGGAACACGTCTGTATAGATCATTGCAGGAAGTATAGATCCTTGTAGGAATTGAAGTATGGAAAATGGATCTGTGGAGATCGTTGAAAAGGTGAGACTCGGGCAACAATGGCTGTTTTGCTCGAGGTCCCACGGATGGCGCCAAATGTTGTGACCTGAGATCTTCATCGGGTCTAGGTGTGTTGGGTCTGGATCGGAGGCCTTAAGGTTAATGCTGTTAGCGAGCTCCCGACTCGGATCCTAGTCACAATCAGAGAAGACAGTCGTTAGAGCCGTCCCAGGGCATGTGTCCCGGGAGCGGGCTCCGACGATCAAGTCAGTGTAATGTACGACATGAGATGGTTTCTCCTGGGCGGAAAGAACCATTATAGTGTATGGTGTAGAGAGCATAGAGAGCAGATCAGGAAAGGGAGAGAGTGTGGAGGCTGATAACTTGGGGAAGAAGGGTTCCCTCATCTTCTATTTATAGGGAACAATTAGGTCAGGCCTTGGGCCAGCGCAATTCAGGCCCAGCAGAGCTGCAGGGCTGTGGGGCAAAGCTGGCCGGAGAGATGCAGAGCTATAGGGCTACGGGGCAAAGCTGGCTGGAGGGCTGCCACGCCGCGTGCTGTCAAGCTGTCCAGACCTATTACCAACAGCGGCCAAAGTCGGAACATAAAAAGAAGAGATCAAAACTAATAGCAAGCTAAAATCGGAACATACAAACATAGATTAAAACTAACAGCAAGAATTATCATGTGTTATGCAATTGGTGAAGTAGAAGCAATCTCACAGCAATGAATTAATGATTAAACTTCAGCAAGAATCGAGAATTAAAACCCACAGCGATGATAAAAAGTCAAGATCAATTGTTACCTTACAAGAACTTGTATGTGAAAATAGGGTTTCGTAAAAGCAATCCGCTGTCGATGGTAGGGTAGGATCGTAGGAAACGTGAGAAAGCTGGGCCAATTTAGAAGCTATCGGCCTATCGCACAATTTATTGAAGGAGAAGATGGCGGGGTTCGAAGGAGGGTAAACATATTTCTCCGCTTTTTTTTCTATTTCTCGGTGGCTCTTTTCTCCCTGTTTCTGTATAATTATTATGGAATTAATTAGATGGAATTGGAATCAATTCTTTTCCTTTTCTCTTCCTTTTTAACGGCAGCCAAACAAGAGATTTGAAGCTATTTCCATTTCTCTTTTGCCCTACATACAACCTACATACAACCTCGTGGGTACTCCACTGACAACCCTGCAGGACCCTTAGACATTTAACGTCGACTTAACAAATTCTTTGGCATATTCCATCAAATGTAATTAATATGTTATCCATGCTCAAAACATATGTACATGTTAGCATTTGGAAGTTTTAATCACGTCCATCCCACATATCCCTCTTATGCTAACAATGCTATCTCTTTTTGGTGGTTGCTACATAACCATTTTTCCTTAAGTGGTATATAAAGTACCTCTGTGTAAAAGATTTTGTGCGTCTGTCTAATATGTCAAATGCCCTTTTGTGATACTTTCACTAACACTTTACTTGAGCATTTTGTATTGTTTGTACTTTTAATAAGATTTTACTCTGAGCATTTTGTATTGTTCATACCATGATTATCTTCAATCGTATAATATATCAATATTCAAAATGGTCCTCATACATTTAAGTACTTTTAATGACAGACTAAATATGATATGCTTGTATGTCATAAAAATCTGTCATGTTTATTGGTTTACGACAAACATAACTGTGAGTCATAAAACTCAGTCATGTATAGTACAAATTCATGACACATAAAATGTATGTCATGTTTTAATGTCTAAAATTGAAAAAAAAAATACACGGAAGTTTCCCACCCATTTTTTCCGGTAGGTATCCAACAATTAACTTTTTTAAAGCCTTTTGTTTTCTTATTTTTAAGTTTTTCTGCTTCGTGATTGAGTGAAAGTCATCACTCTTGAAGCTTTTCTGATTATTTCTTTCAATCGTGGACGAGGTTTGAGGTTGCACCGATCTTAGACCATGTTTTCTAGACTTTCAGTCCGGAGATGTCGGCTATTGGAATTGTCGAAGTTTTTTAAAGGATGTTGATATAGACACTTCAGTCTAGATAACCCTACCCTAATAATCTAGAATTAATTAATTACCTAAAATTCCTCGATCACCTAAAATTCCTTACCCTTCCTTAATTACCTTTAACTACCCACGTATTTTGCATCATAAAGCCCATTTATACCCATTAGACTCCTAATAAAACTAAAAGGAAACCCTAGATTATTTGGTGAGCACGTCGGCTCTATATTTCTTTCTCTCTACTACCACCGAAATGTAAACCGCCGCCACCATCAGAAAACGATGCGTCGGCCAACGCCACCGTTAGAAAATGTTCCCTCATCGCCGGTCCCCACTGTCGATCTCTCCCTCTTTGTCTCTTTTCTCTTTTCTCGCCGGAGATGGGAAGGGAAGACCAGCTTCCCTCCGGTCATGGCGGTTTCCGGCGATGGAGACTACCGGTAGCAACCGCCTTCGCACGTCCTCCGTTCTCGATGGCTCCACCAGCGACGGTAGCAATCGTCTGTTCTTCCTCCTCCGCTTCCGATAGCTCCACAGGTGACTCTCTGGCGATGGCGGCCTTCGGTGATAACGGTAGCAACCACCTCCGCTCGTCCTCCGTTCCCGGTAGTACCACAGTCAACGGTTTTTTCGTGTCTCCGATGACCCTCCGTGGTTATAAGCAACAGATCTGGGTTTTTTTCGGGTCTCCGACGACCCTTCGACAATCTACCGGCGGAGAGTAATTTGTTTTATTAAACTCATTAAACAGATTTAGTGTTATGTTGTCAATAGAAATTTAATTCTTATTATATTTTGTGTATTTGATTTGTGTTTAAATGGTTATTTCTTTAATCAAGATAAAAAGCTGGAAATAGTTTTGAAAACATAAAAAGTGATTATGACTGCAAATTAAATTTAGTTAAAGTAGCTGAATACAAGATTTAAAACTAGGTTGGAGTGACAATATAATATAGACTAGTGTTTAAATAAAAACCTTTTTTTAAATGTTTATTGCTATTCACTTTTTATAATAATAGTTATCTATGTTTTGATTTTTTAGTACAAAAAAATCAGATTACATAATTTGTTTAATTACTTCTTGTTCGTATCTCTATTTCAACCTATGCAGTTATCGCGGTCCAAAATGAAATAGCGGTCACTGACCGCTATTTGAAATAGCGGTTCTAGCGGTGGTATAGCGGCGAAATAGCGGTTTTTTATATTACATAGAATTAATATTTATACTCCTATATTTATAAGTAATACTTGAATTTCTTGTTAATCACAATCATATCTGATACAAAGAATCTTATCCCATAATGAAAAATATACACAAAATAATGACCTCAACACACATTACAGTCAACAACCCAAATATTTTTCAAAAATTTCGGAAAAATAATCACTTGGTCCAAATATTGGTCATAGTGCTGCTATGAAGGTCCCAAATAGCGCTAAATCTCGGACAATCTTAGAAAATCTCGACGATAATAGCGTCAGCGAGATTACTAACCGAGATTTTTATTGACTACCCAGATTTCAACTTATTGCTATTTATTGGTTTTCTTAAACGGTCTTTTTATTTATTATTTAATTGCTCAATTGCTTATTATGTTTTAATTTTTTAATATAAAAGTAACATAACCAATGAATATATGTTCTCAATACATCATTGCTCCTGTAGATGCTGCACTTTTTATCGTCTAAAATTCCCATGAAATCTCTCAATTCTGATCTGTTAGTGATTAGGGTTACCCTAATACCCATTAGGGTTTAGGTTAGCCCATTAGGGTTTAGGTCAGGCCAAGAGCCCATTTTGCATCCCTATTTATATAGGGTTAAAACCTCAATATTATGATAAGCTTTCTATATTATATCATGATCCATCATTTCTAATTTGCCTAAATTGGTGTTGCTGTGGATTTCATAAATGAATGTTTGAAGTCGAGGTTGATTTGGAGGTTTCAATAGCCTTTTTGTGGTCTCGTAAGTTCTGTTGCTGCTTGTATTTGATTAAAAATATATTGCACTTCCGTTTTATTCATTATATTGTGTATGTGTTAGGTACATATGGGCATTCTTTTTTTCATCTTGCCCTGGGCATAGAATATCAATGGACCGGCCCTGAAAAAGTGGGCTAATTTGGATTCAGTTCAAGAAACGAAAACATCTCGTCCTTTTTGTGGTCCACAATACAGAATGGGGTTCAACATGCATTATAATGTGTCAGCGGTATGATGAAATCTGACATAGAAATACATGTTTTATTACACATTTGAGATGTTGCTGATTTGATTATTTGGTGGTTTTGCTACACCACATGTCACCAGCTTACTTGCAACTGTTAAGACCTTTAAATCCATTTGATGCACATGGATCATCCTCCCTTCAAGCTACAACAGTATGCCTACTTAACTGTTTCCCAATTTATGCAAGAAAATGGTTTTTACATGATATATGCAACCGTGTTTCATTACATAAATGCTTGTTTATGCAACAGTGCTTCACTCTTTTGCCAATCTATGTAATCATGTTTCACTTATATGCAACGCATATGAATTATACAACTACATTACAAGCGGTTAAATACTTGCATCTTTTAGTCCTATAACGGAACATCTAGGCATATTTTGTTTAGAAATATGTATGATTTTCACATGTATATATTCCACGGTTCAATGTTATCTTGTTTCCAACATGTTAACTTGTTGTTTCTTGTTTGTGAAGTTTGTTTTTTTACAGGATATCCCGTGGTCGGGAAGCTTTCTTTTCATGTAAAACTCACACAGTGAGAAGAACCTTTGGTGTTGTGAACAAACTTGTGGACATAAGGAAAATGAATATCACTAATCTTTTAATTTTGATGATCATTATTCTGTAATCGAGAAGTTATACTTATTTTGTAATGGATTTTTTTTTGTATATATGATATATTTTTATCATGTGAAATTTAGTGTGATTTATTTAAATGTTCGTAAATTTAGAAGAATATATATATATTTTTATAAAAACGAAAATTCTTGAGATACAAAATGTGCACAATTATTTTTAAAAAAAATTAAAAAACAATTACGACTTACAAATGGTCAGTCGTAAATGTTTGTCGTATGTGTATGTCATAATTGTTTGTCATAAATGTATGTCGTAAATTTATGACAGACAAATGTCTGTCATCTTTCATTTATGACTGAGCTTTCAATGACAGACATTTGTCTGTTTAATGACTGAATTAAAGGCTTTTTTTTGTAGTAGTGAATTTATAGTTTATTATTCAAGTACTTTATCGAATTTTTACTTTGCTTATAATTTAAACTTATTTTCGTATTTAACATTTTATTGAAAAATAAAACATCATTGGAAGAAGTACATTTCATCAACCATTTTACAAATTTGGTCCAAATATTTTACGCAACTTCCTTTCACTACTTTTTTTGTATATTATATACCTTTTTTTTTTTCTAAAAGTATGCATGTTTTTTTATGTTTTTTTATCATATAAATTAGTGTCTTTTATAACTTTGTTTTTACAAATCAGCTTTGTAAGTTTTTTATATATTTATTTTCATGCATGTAAAGATGTAACATATGTAAAAATACGATTTTTAAATATTCGTTATTACAAATTTGTAAGAAACTAAGTAGAAAAAAAATACTTTGCAAAAATTGGGGAAAAGTCGTAAAAAAATTGTCAACGGTATTTTTATAAAGAGAATTGTCAAAGACTTAACTTCATAATAAAGCCGTTTAAAGCGCTATGAAAATTTATTTACAGAAAAAATATTATGTTTTAAAAAACATATGAAAACAAAATCGTAAAAAAAAAGTTAAAAGCAAATTTGTGAAGGGAAAATGATTTGTCCAGATTTGTAACACAGTTAAAACTTGAGTCAAAATTATATTTATAATTCATGATTTAACGTTTTTCTCAAAATTATAAAACGAATTTTGTTAAATTTTTATATTTATTTTACTAAGCGAATATTTACTAATTACTTATTGTATTTCCTGATTTAATGTTTTCCTCAAGTTAATGAATGCAATACTTGGTGCGGGGAATCGGTGGCGGAACTCAATGAGGCCCCTTGTGTTTTGGCAGAACTCAAATTAATGAATGCAAATGTGAATTATTATAAACTTTTAATAATAACATATATAATACTTTAAAGTATAGAGGTGTTAGTTTGGATGGATCGGTTCAATCCGATCCAATCTAGTAAATCTAAATAGATTTCGATTTTCAAAACATGGATCCAAATAGTCTAAACTAAAAATCAAATCCGATCCGAACCAACCAAATTACAATTCAGTTGGATCGGTTTTTTTAATTCGGTTTTCATGAATCGAGTCATTTTAAATAAATATATAACCTGAATATTAGTCAAATCTAATAAAGAAACAAAAACAAACTATTTAGTTGTGAGTTTAAATTTATAAAAAATATTAATAAAAATAAATTACAATTTATATTTTACAGACAAAAAACTATTTAGAAAAAATATATATTAAGGTTTTTCATTGGACGGTAATTTCTAATATACTAAAAACAATTTATTAGAAATCAATAAATAGTTAAAGTTATATTTAAAGAATAAAAGTATAAAAAAATAAATAATTGTCTATTCGGTTTTTTTGGACTATTTGGTTCTTGTTTTATAAACCAAAACCAATCCAAAATCCAAAATAATAATTCGGTTTTGCTTAAAAACCAATCTAAAAATCCAAATATCCGAACCAAATAGTCCAATTCAAATTATCCAATTAGACAATTCGATTTTATCCAAATAGTGAATAGCCCCTACTAAAATGCTAGTTAAATCAGACTCCATCACCGAATTACTCGTTTAACCAATATGAGGCTGACCACTTTCCACCTCCTTTTGAAAACTGTAGTGTCAATCTTTTATTTATCTCACCACAAAATGTGAGAATTATACCCGCCCCCTTTGTCTTCTTTTCTAATTAGTATTTATTTCTTTATGTAAATATTTTTGATAATTTTTATTTATATTTCTATTAATATAAAACATGTCAATATAATGATATGTAAAAGAAAGCTAGAGCACGACATGCACCCATTTAAATTGATCTCAAGTCATTTTTTTAATGAGTCGATCTTGATTAGTTCATGTCCCTTGGATCCATAAGTCTAGTGTTCCGGTTATCGAGTTTTGGAATGATTCATTGATTTTGTACTTTGAAAGGGAATTTTCCGAAACAATTAGTTTAGAGGCAGTTGTGCATGACTTCAAAGATGTATAAGGTCTACAAGTTACATTTTAACGAACAATGTAAGCATATTTCAAATTAATTGATTTGTTTAAATTTTTGATACGTCATATCCTTGAATCAAACAAATGTTTATATGGTTCTATTTTGAAGTTTCGATTTTCGCACCACTAATTGTACAGCTCGTGTTCCACCCTTACAGGGAATAGTATAATAAATTGTATAATTTGGTCTTTTAGATTGTGGGGTGTGGTGCGGGAGGCAACCACTCCACTCCCCCTCCACATCAGCAAAAAAACTACTCAAAATTAAACTCGTTGCCCTCAAAGTTTTTGAAGGGGTGGTTTTAGCAGCAAGAGAGCAAGAAGGAGAGGGAAGAGAGATGGGGAGGAGAGAGATACCACATAGGGAAAAGAAAGATGGAGAGGAAAGAGAAAGGCCAAGATGTGCCGTTATTCATTGCCGCTCACCAAGGTTTCTAATACGGAACGGTGTTCGCCGCCGGTAAAGATGTCCAACTCGAATGACGATAGCAAATCCAAACCCCACACCATATAACCTTAGACTAAACGGAATGGGGTACTCGATGCCGCCGTTATCCGATGTGGAAGGCGATGCCGCCGTCATCGATCATACCGAGTTATCGGCATAGCTCAGCGGCGTCAACGGGCGGTATCCGGATGCAGGTGAGATCTTGGCGGCATTGTTGAATAAAAAAAATTTATTTCCTTTTTAATTCAAATGTAAACGGCTATATCCCATAAATCAAAAAAAAATTGTCTTTTAACACCCACAACAACTATAAACGGCTACTTTGTTTAAAAATTAAAAAAATAAATTATTTTCACACTATAAATAGACACACACCCATTCACAAAACCTACATCAAACCCATATCAAAAACATCAAAATTTTCTCTGTTTTTTACTCTCAAAATCATGTCGGATGACTAGATCGTACCCGTTGGTTTGGCGATGCTGCACGGGGTGGAACGGATTATCGACATACTTGAAGAACAATAAGAGGAGGGCAATGTCGTTCAAAGTGCACATCCGCGTACACGAGTCAGGATATTTAGAGACCGAGCCGCAGCCCACACCCTTCTCATGCGTCATTATTTTGACGAAGATTGTGTTTACCCACGGTACAATTTTCGCCAACGGTTTCGGATGGAGCGGCATTTATTTCTACGTATTTTGACCGATGTCAACAATATGTCCGTCTATTTCCGTCAACGACCCGATGCTGCCGATTCGGAAGGTTTTACCGCTATACAAAAAGTTGCAGTTGTCGTACGTCAACTTGCTTACGGTGGTGTGTCGGACTCATGGGATGAATATTTCCAAATGTCCAAAAGGACCGCACGTGAAAGCCTCGAGGAGTTTTGTAGGTGTGTCGTTTATATATACGGTCCACGGTACTTGCGCAAGCCTACATTCAGCGACGTGCAAACCATTTACGCTCATCACGCACATGTTCATGGCTTTACCGGCATGCTTGGGAGTTTGGATTGTATGCATTGGGAATGGGGTGGTTGCCCCATTGCATGACACGGGCAATATACGTGGGGTGATAAAGGCCACCCGACCGTGATTCTCGAAGCTGTCGCGTCACAGTATCTTTGGATTTGGCATGCGTACTTTGGTTCCCCGGATTCCAATAATGATATCAACATTTATCAAATGTCACCGTTATTCGACAGTGTTTGCAACGGATCGGCTACTTGTGACACCCTATTTCTACTGTTTGCAAATACTATGGTTTTTTCGTATAAATACATCAATACAAAAAATACGGTTTATCAAAAACCGATAGTTTAAATGATTAAAACAGTGGGTGTACAAATCCATATCAAAACTAACCATAGTAACCAAGAAAGGATTAAACATTGAGTCCAAGATAGGAGCTATGTGGCTCCACTCCAGCTAAACTTTATCCAATTATAATATAGCATTTAACCTGGAATACATGGCAAAACATAAAATACGTAAGACAATAATGTCTCGTGAGTTACATGAGTTTTAGACTCAAACCTTTAACTTCTTTTTCCAACTTTTTTGTAAATTTATAACATAAAACTTCTGTCAAAATTTTATAGTAATAATATACTATAACTCTTTACTTCTCAAAATCATTTCATAATATGCTTTACAAAAATAACATCTTTAAAAACTTTATAGTAGTAACATACTATAACTCTTTACTTTTCAAAATCACTTCATAACATACTTTACAAAATAGCTTCTTTCTTACTTTCTTTGACTGGTTTTATAAGCTTGCTGGATTTTTATACTTAGGGCTTTAATCACCATAAGTGATACCCCAAGTCTCTATGGCTAGAAAGAACGGATCAATCCTCACCATAGAAGTGCTGAGGCAATCTACTTCGCGATGGGGCTTTTTCCCCAGTAGACCCCTTACCTAACCCGGGTAGGTTGGAACATAGTTCCCTTACTAACGCTGCTTGCTACAATTACCAGTCATACAAAATACTCGCTGCTTGCTTGAACATTTCTCATATACATATAACTTGTGGCTAGGTGCCAAACTACAACATTTTATGTCTTTATGGCTAGATGCCAAATATATAGCTTTCATCACATAATAATAATATGTTTAAAACATATTTTTCTAACATGCTAAGCTTTATGCCAAAACATACTTTCCAACATCTTATGGCTATATGCCATTCATACTCGAAAACATATACAGTTTGTAACCAAAACATACTTCTTAAACATATTGTGGCTATATGCCATTCAGACTTGAAAACATATATAACTTTTAATCAAAATATACTTTCACATAATTGGTTCATAGACCAACATACCATTCTTTAATTTAACTTGTAGTTCAAAACATAACTTCAAATATAGCATCACACTTTCACAACAAGTTAGAAATAATATTCTTGCATATAATTTCACATATAGAAATTTTATAAGAAGTCTTGAAAATACTTACTTGCCATGTACCCCAGAATGGGTAAAAATACTGCATGTACTCACCTCATGTATTGCTAGTGGTTTGACTACACGTTCCTTGTATTTATACTCTTTTGATTCGATAATCACTTGGCATGAACCTATATTTAACATTTTATACATTAACATCCATGCTAACTGACTCTATAACTCATTGGAGTCCTTATTATACTAATATGAGTCATAACGAGTCTATACCTTCTAAATGACCAACTTTCACTAAATCGTATATTATACGTATTTTACTACAGTACCCTCGGGAGGTCGTATTCCCGGTTTAACAATTTTTCATGAAGTTTCACACTATATTGGACCTATGTTTAAAATTTGAGGTCAAACGGATAAGCCGAACTCCAAATTCCAATTTTTTTTCACTTAACAGGGACTTTTGCTACTGGCGCGAGATCGAGACCCGATCTTAAAGAGATCGCGTCCCGATTTAGATCGCGACCCGATCTTAAAGAGATCGGGACCCGATCTCTGCTGAACAGACCAGATTTCACGATTTTTTAGCTATAAACCCCCATTTTCATACATTAAGTCCTTAATACACCACTTTATCGTTAAGGGATTATTCCAAGACAAAAACCTTCCATTTTCTTGAGTTTTTAAACCATGGAAATCATAGATTTCAATCATTTCCCAAAAATTCCCGTTTTTACATTTTTGATTCAAAAACCGAAACTGTCCAATATTAAGCACTTCTACTGATTTATTTCAACAATTACCATATATGGAACTCATTAAAACCCCTTAGAATTAATTTGATCATGTAAATTTGAATTCTAAGGTTCTTGAACAAAATTCCAATTTTTCAACAATAACAACATACTTTGATGATTTTAAGATATGTTCTTAATACACAACTTAATTGTTTTAGAATCATTCCATAACTAAAGTTCCATCATTTAACCGTTCTTAAACCATGGAATCATTGATTCCAAGTTTTTTCAAAGATTTTCCATTTTTAACATCTTTACCCAAAAATATGAAATTTCTTGAACTTAACAACTAGGACTGATTTATTACTTCTGTTAGGACATACTAATCTCATTAAGAACCATTGAAACCAACTTGTTCTTACAAACCCGTTGGTTAGGGTTCTTGAGCTCAAATTCTCATTTCCTTGATTTTTAACACTTTCAATGGTTAAACTAGGTTTAGATAGTGATTAAGAGACAAGTTAAGGCTAGGAATCATAGGATAATCCTCCGCTAGCCACTGAATTTTCGAAGCTACAGTAACTCACTCACGGGAAATGGTTTAAATAAACCTAAAAACAAGTTTACTAACCTTAGAAGTCTTGGAATTCTTCAATTCCAAGTGAATTGCATTCACTTCCTCCAACTCTTCAAGGATCGGTCTCTCTTGGCACTCTCTAGAACTCTCCCGTAGCTGAAATGAGTTCACAGTGAGGAGAGTGCAGATATTTTTCCTATTTATACCTCCTCACTTTACACTAATGACAATCTAGCCCCTCAAGTTCCATTTTCTGAATTTTTGGCACTTTTATCATATTTTATCACATAAACTCACAAGCAAAGAATATTTTTACATATTTGGTCCTTCACATGGTCTAATGTCCAAATTACCTTTTTATGGTAAATTGACCAAATTACCCTTTTTACTAGAATTAACCTTCAAATACTTATCACCATTATTTGGTGTCACAATTTCATTTCGTTTCTTATTATCTAGCAAAAATCATATTTTCATTATTTAAAAGTCATTTGGATATCAAATGACCATTTTGCCCTTTTTCATCATTTTTCTCCAAACACTTGGAATTTTACTACATTTCCAATAATTTACTTTAAAACTTCCAGAATGTTTTAATCTTTTCCTTATATATTTTCTCGAATATAAATTCACGATTTTTGGGTCGTTACAACTTATTTACCGTTTCAAGTCAACGGAACCACATACAAGTACGGGTATTACCTAGTTGATGGTATATATATACCCCGAGCATGCCGTTGTTGTCAAGCCTTTGTCATGTCCCGTTGATCCAAAGCGCGTAAAATATAAAGTCGCACAAGAAAGGGCTAGGAAGGATATCGAGAGAGCATTTGGAGCGTTCAAGAAGCGGTGGCACATACTAGCAAAGCCGGGACGACCACGTGATAAAGAGAAACTCACATCTATTATGTATACGTGTATTATTTTACACAACATGATTTTAGAGGATGAGTGACGGGCTATATGCAAGTATGTGGAAAACGAGCAAGTCGCGGCTTCAACCAGTCATCCGCCAATAGTTCCTGGTTCTCCGAAGTACGTCGCAATAAGACGGGAGCTACGTGATGTTGGCAAACACCACGAGCTACGTGCCGATTTGGTGGAACATATATATCGCGTTAATCATGTGGATCTTAACGTGCCTCCGGTGGACGATACGGAGGATTTTTCCGATTGACGACGTTGTTTTAATGTTTTTAATTTTAATGTAACGTTTTTAATTTTAGGTAACGTTTTTAATTTTAATGTAATGTTTTTAATTTTAATATAATGTTTTTAATTTTATTTTTATGTAATTTTTATTTTTATGGATTAAATTCAAAAAAAAAAAAAACAAAAAAAAATCATAGGCATCTCATAGGCAACCATTCCAAGTTAGAGGCATAGAAAATCTATTTCGTAGGCATTCTACGTGGATCCTACTTGACAGACGATAGCGATGCCTACATTGACCAAACTTAGATTAATATCAAATTTGATATTAATCTAAGTTTGGTCAATGTAATTGTAGTAAGCATCTTTTGGGATATCTGGTGAGCCTTGGCACTTCTTTACACATATAGGATGCGGCGAACGGGATTCGTTTAGAAAACATAACCGATCACAACCTCTTCGGAGTCCCCACTAGCTATTTAGCTTTTGTCGACCCCTTAACCATAATTAGGGTCTTCTGAACAAGTCATACATTCATGTTTCTTTGTCTCCGGAGACCTATATATATAAACTCTACCTCGATCATCACTTCCATAAAGACATCTGCAACACAACAATTAAATCGTATCACATTCGACAGATTAAAGAACTGATCACAATGCCTGATGTTGAAGGTTCTCCGGGAAGCTCCATGCATGGAGTCACTGGTCGGGAGCCAGTGTTGGCCTTCTCTGTGGCGTCTCCGATGGTGGCCACTGATACCACCGCGAAATTCGATCTCCCCGTGGACTCTGAACACAAGGCAAAAGTCTTTAAGCTCTTCTCATTTGCTAACCCTCACATGAGAACTTTTCACCTCTCGTGGATCTCTTTCTTCACCACTTTCGTCTCCACCTTCGCTGCTGCTCCGCTAGTTCCCATCATCCGAGACAACCTCGATCTCACCAAAGCTGACATCGGGAACGCCGGTGTCGCGTCGGTTTCCGGTAGTATCTTCTCGAGGCTGGTCATGGGTGCTGTATGTGACTTGTTGGGACCTCGTTATGGCTGCGCCTTCCTCATCATGTTGTCGGCACCTACCGTCTTCTGCATGTCTTTCGTTAGTGACGCTAGTGGCTACATAGCAGTCAGATTCATGATCGGATTTTCTTTGGCTACATTCGTGTCTTGCCAGTATTGGATGAGCACGATGTTTAACAGCAAGATCATCGGGCTGGTGAACGGGACGGCAGCCGGGTGGGGGAACATGGGTGGTGGTGCCACGCAACTCCTGATGCCGGTGTTGTTTGAGATCATCAAGAAGGCCGGGGCAACGCCGTTCACGGCATGGAGGATCGCGTTTTTCATACCTGGGTGGCTTAATGTAATCATGGGGATATTTGTGTTGACTCTTGGTCAAGATTTGCCTGATGGTAATCTCGGTGCTCTACAGAAGAAGGGTGATGTTGCCAAAGATAAATTCGGCAAGGTAAACGTTAATACCTAAATAGAAGTGTAGAGTGCTAATCCATTATTCATTTATATGCCGTCGAAAGGTTTTCCGTTCCAGTTTTTTTTTTTTTTTTTTTTTTTTTTTTTTGTCAATTCTTGTCTGATTTGTTTCACATTTTCTAGGTGTTGTGGTATGCCGTGACAAACTATCGGACATGGATCTTTGTACTTCTCTATGGTTACTCCATGGGTGTCGAGTTAACGATTGACAATGTGATTGCAGAATACTTCTACGACAGGTTTAATTTGTTTTTTTTTTTTTTTTTTTTTTTACTTTACTGAAATATAATATCAAATTTCATGGTTAGTCATACATAGCAATTAGTAAGATACCAATGTTTTCCTTCTGAAAATATTGAGAGATCGTAGTGTTACTAACATTTTTCACGGAATTTGTTTTTCTTTTATCAGCAAAAAGTTCCTATTATTTGCATGATACGTAAATTATTGTGTCAATTTGACTAATTATAAAAAATATAATTATTGATTTAAATTTCCAAAACTAAATATTTAACTGGAGATGAAATGTTCATGAACTCTTATTTTACAAAAAAATATCAATCAACTCTTTTTTCTCATGTACTGCCAGTTAGATTATTTACTAACAAAAATCATATCGAACTTCTTTAAATAGTCAAAACGAAGGTCACTAATTAATAAAGCTATTATAAAATCAAAACTTGAACATGAAAAAATAGGACCCCATATGAATATATATACGATATCAACAATGAACAAAAGATTATTGTGGTTTGAGTTTTGTACCACTAATACCCACAAAAGATAATTTATATGTCTATAAATTAACATTTATCTTTTGTTGTAATTATCGACAGATTTGATCTAAAGCTTCACCTAGCTGGAATCATTGCGGCCACTTTCGGAATGGCAAACCTCCTAGCTCGTCCGTTTGGAGGGTTTACCTCAGACTACATGGCAAAACGATGGGGAATGAGAGGTCGACTCTGGAACCTATGGCTGCTCCAAACCGCTGGCGGTGTTTGCTGTCTCTTCCTAGGCCTAGTAAACTCGCTACCATTAGCCATCACTTTTATGATCCTCTTCTCCATCGGAGCACAGGCCGCATGCGGAGCCACATTCGGCATCATTCCCTTTATTTCCCGACGGTCACTGGGTATCATCTCTGGAATGACCGGTGCAGGCGGGAACTTTGGATCAGGGCTAACCCAATTAATATTCTTTGCATCTGCATCATTCTCGACTGCCAAAGGGCTGTCTTACATGGGTATCATGATCATATGTTGTACAATTCCGGTGTCTTTTGTTCACTTCCCACAATGGGGGAGCATGTTTCTTCCGGCCAGCCAAGATATTGTCAAAGGTAGTGAAGAGCATTATTATGTTGCAGAATGGACAGACGAGGAGAAACAAAAAGGCATGCACCAAGCAAGTCTCAAATTCGCTGAAAACAGCCGATCAGAGCGTGGAGGGAAGGTCGCATCGGCTCCAACACCACCAAACGCCACCCCTAATTATGTTTGATTATTTCTGTGATTTATAGATTTCATTTATCTAAATAATTGCATGTATAATTTGCAACAAACAATGCAAAATTTTATGCGTTTTCTCCAAATTGTAATTCTATAAGTATGTAAACTTCGAGACTACATTCTCAATGTTATTGACTATGGATAATCTCCTCGATGATGCAACATTTCAGTTGTCGAGATTTCTTGCAAAGTTTAATTTTGGGGTTGGGCAAGTGTAACTTTATTAATTCGTGGAATTAGCACTGATCATCAGGGTTGGTCCAAATAATGTTTTATGCCCGAGACAAAAAAAAAAAAAAAAAAAAAAAAAAAAGAGTGTTCACCTTGATACTTTAGAAAATAACTAAGGTAAAAAATTGGACAAAGTTTATTTGGTGAGTTAAATACACATGCCACATACGAATAAAACACAATTAACGCTTTATTAAAAACCAGCATACATTCTTATTTTCTGAGTTAGACTTCAAAAATAAGCTTCTTTTAAAAATACTCAAACATGGATTTGTAAAGTAAGAGGCAATATGGAAAAACTTGCATTTCTTGCATATAAATACTTTTTCAATATTCTTCCAAGTTAAAGTTTAAAAGCCCACATCCTTTACAAAGGATTGAATAGTCTACTCCAGTTTAACTAAAGCAAATTTAAGTATTTTATATTAAATTCAATGCCTTAAAAGTTGTTGAAACTCATTTTTCTAAATTGACATAAAAAATTATTACAATGAATACTACAACTTTATGTCTTTTATGAAAACCATCATGTACCACGAGATTCGAATAGTGTGGGTTTGTTAAGGGTGCACAGAGTAATCAAGGAATGGAGGCGGCTTCGGGAGGGTTCATTGGCGGCACCGCCGGGCCAGGCGGCGAGATTGGCCAATGTACGCAGGTTGGTGACAGATAAAGCATAGCGGGTTGGGGTGTGGGTTTGTGAACTCATGGCTTGCTCCCTGTGTGTGTGCATGTATGTATGTATGTATGTATGTATGTATGTATGTATGTATGTATATATATATATATATATATATATATATATATATATATATATATATATATATATATATATATATGTTTGTATATGTATATATATATATATATATATATATATATATATATATATATATATATATATATATATATATATATAGATACATACAAACATACATACATATATATATATATATATATATATATATATATATATATACATACATACATACATACATACATACATACATACATACATACATACATACATACATACATATATATAGTTACATACATACATACATAAGCCTATTAGATTTGAATTTTCAAATTTAAAAAAAAAAAATCAAATTTTTGTTTTCTCAAAATCAGATTTTTGGATTTTGAAAATATAAAAAAATTTAACTATTTTTTAATTAGATTTTAGGAACTTAAAAGACAGATAAAAATGTTTTGCAGGTGTATATACATATATTCACAGATGCATATATGCATATTTTGAGAATTCAAATATACATATTCTTATATTTAATATATGAATGCAAATAATAAAAAATCGGTCTATTAAAAACAATAATATACAAATGTTTTCAATGTTATATACATAAAATATAAAACAAAATACAAAAAAAAACTTATAATATCTTCATTAATCAGTCCTTGACTATCATGTTTCTTCACTTTATCATTTTTCACTTCTTCAATTTGCTTGATAAGTTCTTCAAAATCTGCAATAACATTAATAAAAATAAGTATAAGATATTAAAAAACCTTTAAAAAACGCATACATGCATATAGGCATATATGCATATGTTCACATACATTTATGGGCATGTATTCACATGTAATACCCCATCTTTCAATACACCTTAAATGGTGAAAATTTATTAAAAAAAAACATGTTGAATTAAAAATTCCGTTCTTTCAAAAACTTTTCTTTTCTTTCTTAAGTCAATATTTAAAACCTTTGGTCCCAATAAAAACAAATAAATATTAAAAGTATTTAGATAACGTTTGTAACGCCCCAATTCTCAATCAAAAATTTTCTTTAAAAATGTAAGTAAAAACATAGATAATCTTATTAACATGCTTAAGCGGTGTTCATCAAAACTATTATCAGAGTGTATACGTCCCATAATTATATAAATCTTATTTAATAATATAACTGCAACTCATAAATGTGCGATGCGCCGCCGTCAGGCCGAGCTCACCCCTTTATCAACTGAAGTACCTGAAAATGTTTTAAAATCAACGGGTAAGCATAAAGCTTAGTGAGTTCCACAAATTACCATACATGCCCACACATTAAACAACCCGTCCTCGAGAATGACCCGACCCTACCCGCCATACAACAGCTACGGGCGTCCATCATACAACAGCTATGGACACGGGAAGGTTCTACCCATCATACAACAGCTATGGGTTCCCGGTTATGGCCCAGCCCATCATACAACAGCTATGGGACAAGGCAATAGTCCAACTCGCCATACAACAGCTACGAGGGGACACGCATCAGTACTGAGCCCAACAACAAATAACCACAGATATAAAGCAAATCATATAACTGTAAACAACACACAAGATGCCTAACATGCAACATCATATAGTAAGGTGAGGATACTCACCTGATTCGAAACCGCACAGATATACTTTAATATCCAAACTTAGCTCGTTCACACACCTATATCCCACATACACAACATGTCAAGCACTGACCAAACTCCTATAGACTTGCCTAAAAGTCAGACCCAACGTTTACCACCAAACTATGGTCAAAACTAAACCTTAGGGTCAAACAGTCGCTCGCCGCGGCGTGGCTTCTCGCCCTACGCGCCGCGGCTACCATTGCATAATTACGGGGGTTCAGCCGAGTCCGCGCCGCTGACATAGCCAGTCCGCGTCGCGGCTCGTAACATTCCAAAATATTATTAGCGTTTAACAGTACATCAATCGGCTAGGGTTCCTTTCTACACCCTTCCTGAGATCAGAAACTACCCTAAAATCACTTCCTTGTGGACATGCAAGACCATGCATGTCCTTGGTCCAAACCCTAAGTGTTACAATTCATCTAAGGCTACAAACCAATGGGTAACACCCTATGACGAGATGAAAATGAAATATCAGAAGGTAGATCCTCTTACCTTGCTTCTGGAGAACAGAGGAATGCACCCGATCGACTACAAGCCTTTCCCCACGTTGTATCTCTTCCTTCAAACCTCCAAAGCCTTGGAACCAAAGAGTCTCTGCTGAAACCAGTCGACTCCACTCTAGAAATTTCCCAAAAACACGAACCCTAGGGCTGGGGTCCTTTATATAGGCGTTTAAAATCGAATTAGGGTTTTTCTCATTAGCGGCGCACCGCGCCGCGGATCCTTTAAAGCCGCGCCGCGCGTACAAACTCACTCGCGTATCCAGATCCTTCCCGAGACGCGCCGCGGATCCATCCGGGCCGCGCCTCGATGGAACGGGTCTTACAACGTTGGGGGTTACAAACTCATATCAAAACAACCATAGTAAAGTCTTTTAACGTGTCAATGTTATGTCCCGTATTAATCTAATATTTCTATCGAAAATTTGGCATGACCATTGGGCAATATGGGCAAATCCATACTGACCCAACTCAATAAAATAACTCAAAACAATACGGGACATAACACCACTTTACTGTACCACTACAAGGGAATTCTAACCATGAGCATAATATCTCTTATTTACATGTACAACTATACCGCACTTGGGATAACTCTATCTTCTGGAAATCCTTTCTATCTATGTTCCTCATATCAGCTTCTAAGTCTTTTCTTTCTATCGTCTGCTAACAAGCTTCCTGTTCCTGAGTACATAGCATTTTAAAACAAAGAATACGTAAGACATAAATGCCTCGTGAGATACATGGGTTTTAGACTCGATGAGTTTAAATCCATTTGAATATCATTTGCTATTAGCAAATAAAGAAAACTTTTCCCTTCTTTTCAAAACCTGCAAACTCCACTGTTATGCCAAACCAATAAAACAAAAGTCCATTGCTATAATCATTAACACATGAATTATTCTTATCATCCAAACAAAAGCTCATTGTTAAAACTTCAAGTACTTTAGCTTAAAATGTCAAGAATTCAAATTCCTCATAAGCAAACAGAATTCTGATACTTTCTTAACAACATAGACTAACTGTAATTCATTATTAACTTATTATCATTTGGCTTTATACGGGTTTCCCTATATCCCTTTCCCTCCCCGGAATAGAACCAATCTATCCGTGAGGGCGTGCTGGTTCCCTTTCCCTTCATGGAGTAGAACAAATCTATCCATAAGGGCGTGCTGAGACAAATACTTCGCGACAGGAGGTACCTTCCCAGTAGTGTCTTTTGACCTCCCCTCATTAGGGTGAGATCATTGTCCGGACGTCTTTCTTATTTCTTTCATTTAGCTCATATTTCAAGTTTTACCATTATCATCTTATCACAAGTTGGTCTCTAGATAAACATCATTCAAAGCATGTAACTCATTTTCAATTCTTTAACATAAAACCGTACTTCTAATTCATCATAAATCCATACTTTCTATTTCAAGTTTTAAAACCCACTTCGGAAACCATTACTCATGAAACATTATCATAACTTTTGAAAAGCATTTGTCAAACTATTAATCATAAAACATATAACATAAAAGCACAACTTGTTGCTATGTACCCAGAAAAGTCCTCATGTACTCACCTTGGCTAGTTAGAGAAGTCTAACTAGGGTTACTCCCTTCAATTGTCCCTTCCCTTCCATAAACGTTTCTCCTTAATTACCTAAGGAGTTCATTAACATTTTATTAAAACATTTAGGTCTTAACAATATGTAAAGAGCACTTAATCCCCCTAAATATACTTATTTTCTTTATGTTTTCAAGCTATATTAAACATATACCAAAGGTTAAGGGGTCAAACTACTCAAATCCTGTCATAATGAGAGTGAATTGCATGAATTAGGGTCACACGGGTCGTGTAGGAATCACACGGGGTCGTGTAAGGCTTCCAAGATGTCCAACCTACTGCCTCATTTCACACGGGGTCGTCCCAGGTTCACACGGGTCGTCTAGAATCCTGCAGCCCCATTTTCAGCTCCCAGTTTTTGTTCGTTTTTTGCAGTTTTAGTCCATTTCTTGGTTCCATTTGTTTCCAAACTTAACAAAACTTTACCAATATGTTTTATTAACCTTCTAACATGTAAAGAACATATTTTTAATCCCATTAAGTCTTATTTAGTTCATGAGTTAATGGTTAAGACCATAGGATGTCACAAGAGCTCTAAGGAAGCTCATATGTGAAGGGTTTTCTAGCAAACAATGAACACAAAATACCTATAGTTCACATGCAACCCTAGAAAGATCTATGTTTTCTTCTATGAAGATAATAAACTAAAACCTAAAGGCCAACAATAATTTCTAAAGTTTAAAACAAGAATTACCAACCTTTGAATCTTGTTCTTGAAGCTAGCAGCAAAAGTATCCTGCCTCAAATGCAAGTCACACCCAAAGCAATGGAGAAGACAGTCCAGCAGAGTTTATCTGGTTCAAAAGTGGCGTAGAAAAAGGGGAGCCAGGAGCCTCCTTTTATAGCCTCCAAGGGTTACAGCTGAAACCCTAAGGAGCCTCCAAGTGGGCAAGCCTGCAAACCAATTGGACCAAGCCTTTTCTAAACCCTAATTAGGGTTTCGCCATTTTGAGGAACCCTCCTCAATTGGCGCCATTTATGGCCCCTGTCCAATGGCCAGTTATTTATTCAACTATTAAATAAATACAAACCAGTCCCAGCACTTTTAATTAATTAATTTAATCACTGAATTAAATCCAATTAACTCTAGATTAAATCTTAATTAATTATTATAGTTTCTAATTAATATATTAACACTTATATATATTAATAAACCATTTAATTAATTCTATTGATTTATTAAACAATTAATAAATCAACCTTTTTACTCTACTGAACTCTATCCTAACCTCCAGCTATGAGGGCAACCCAAATGGACTTTGCTTCAATTAACAAGATAAATATAAATATAAAGTCATGGCTTAGACACCTAATCCAACAGTCTCCCACTTGGATAAGTCTATGACTTTAATTTATATTCTGATTAATAAACAACCTGCAGCTTCCAAGAAACTGCTGCTGAACTCTGACCCAGTCAGTTCTGTCCATAGATAAGTGATCATATGATCCTTCGTCCAACAAGATATTTCCAGACACGAGACATGGATTGAGATCAATCTCTGTCCGATACTCTGTTTCCCGATTTCCGATTCTGCTTATGACTTTCGGACTTCTAATTGAATACATCAATTTAGTCCAGGCTGGCCAGCACTTTAGTCAACTTCAAAATCATCGAGCGGCCTACAAATATCTGTTTCCCCTCAGGGTCAGGGAACGAATAAGCTTTGACTCATATGCTTGTGTCTTTTACTTATTAAATTGTACACAACAATGCGTTTGTAACATCGAGTTACCGATGCGTTTTCGCATTATCAATGCACAACTGACTCGTAAATTTCAACTCATATGTCTCCGCTTCAAGATCATACGATATTATCGTCTCAACATTGCTCGTGATGTAATCCATGAAGCAATCTATTGAGCGCGGGTTTATCCAATACTCAAATCTCTATTTCTAAGTACTCATGAACGTTGTAGCAGTCTTACTGCAATGTCTAACTCCTTAGGCAATCTACAAACCAATTCACGACAGTCTTTGTTCATACTTACTCCCGAAAAGTATGAGCGACTGTGGACCTTTGAATAATCAAATTATTCGGGAAGTGAAACATGCAAAATTGAAACATAAAATCTGACCGGTGGCTACTCTTGCCCAATTACCAAGTCTCTACGAGGTAATCACCAAGTCGGATTTTACATAAACTATTATCGGTTTCTAGATTCCTTTTAAACTATTTAATTCGTGTTATGTATCTATGTCTACTTGACCTTTCACTCTTTCTATGTATTCAAATGTCATACATTTATACACTTTATCCGATCGGATATCCTTCCGATGATATTTCGATTTTGGTCATACAGTCATTCTTACTAACAACACCATTCTATGTACTGTGACTTTCCATGGTTCTCGGGATCTTTAGTCCACATGACTGCACCCTAAGACTATTTCGAGGTGTTACGATGTGCCGGTGAACCACACGCGCTCCATCGGAATGCCAACGAAATTCTTTAACCATTAAGTCCTTATTTTAAAAACTTTTTTCAAATTGTTATCAACATTCACCCCTAATCATTTTTCAATGATTTCTCATGTAGGTACAAAATCCATCAAGTATTCCCAGCCAGGTCATATCCTGAATCTGACTCAGTATGCTCTAAGCATTAAGTCATCAAGACATGTTCATGACACTTCTGATCGATCCAAGAGACTTGTTGGATTCGATCTAGTCCTATTCCAAACCCTTTTGGAATCTCAGGATTACTTATAATCCTTGTGTCACGACTTTTAATAACCATATCCTTTTAGAGACTTTTTCTCATGCATCTTGAATCTTATCAAAATCATGCTTACTATGGCCGGTTCTATACTGATGACAACATCTATCTGATATATGTCAATGGATTATGTGAGTACGTTGCACCTTTCATACCTCTCATGCCAAATCACCACACTTTGCAATGACAGGAAACTCTTTCCTGAGCTATACATCTTGAGTCTCATCAAGATCATCTTGGCAGAGTTTCGATCTATCTCATAGACGTTTGTAACCACCTGAGCATACCGTATCTTTATTAAGTCTTTCATGGTGATCCGTCTCTTAACACCAAGTCATTACACTTTGTAATGAAAAGAGACGTTTCCTAGAAACATTATGTAACACACATATGCAGATAGATAACAGCAACACTCCCACTGGCTTTGACACGGTTATGGATTATTCACAAAATCCAGAGCTTTTGGTATATTTTGAGAATCCAAACCTTTCTGACATCTTAATGGATATCTTTCAGCTCATTCTCAAAATCCAATCCTTTGGCGTACTCCGAGAATCTGAATATCCTTTCTTGCGAGATGCCCACGGGGAAATCCTGGGCCCATGTACCTTTATACTGGCATATTCTTTGTGAGTCCTCATTAGTGTGCCGGTGATCCACACGCGCTCCACTAATGACAACGCCTAGTGATATCAAGTATTTTAGGCGTTGCTGAGCCCTGTTCTTGATAAAATTATATCAAATATGCCTGGGTATTCTCACTTTTCGTGCCAGGACTTGTTTGGAGAAAAAGAATAGAAACAGGGACTAAAAACGTGCAAAAGGAAGAAGTTGGGAAGGAATGAAAAATCAAGAGAACTCGTACGCGCGCCGCGGATTTCACTTCTGCACGACGCGGGATTAAGGCGGTGGAACACATTCAAATGACGAAAAAACGGGGAACGGATAAGTACGCGCACCGCGGATTTCATTTCTACGCGGCGCGGTCACGGGAAAATGCAACTATAAATAGAGGCATTTCCAGCCGAAAATCCTAGCAAAGACCGGGTGTAAACATCGACCTAGAAGCTCTTTGACTCCAGGATTTCATTTCAGCAAGCTCACAATTGGTATTTTATGTTTTTGAATTTAATTTCATTTCAGTAGAAAGTAGTTTTGTAGCTAAAGTCTTTGGGAGTGACAACCACTGACTTTGAGCACTTAGGGTTCTGTTTTTGAGACAATTTGGTTACTGGTTTGATGTTGGATATTGGTTTTGGTGAATGAAATCATTCGGTTACATTTAATATTGGTTTTTCGGTATTTTGAATGCTTGTTTGTGTTCTGTTTGTTTGTTTGTGATTGGATTGTGTTTGTGACTCGGTTGGGGCTGTTTTCCTTTGCTGGAAACAGTAGCTAACTTGGTTAGGTTTAGCATTAAACCTTGGCTAGTAACTGTTCAATAGGACTTTGACTAGCGGTAGTTTATGCTGTGCTTGGTTTTGCTAGTTTGGATGCCTTTGATTGCTCCTGACTCAGAGATGTACTTCTGATTTCAGAAAGTAACTAGGTCATTTGGACATAGCTTAGCTTGGCTTGAGTGTTTGGTTATTGTCTCATTTGCTAGTGATTAGGAAAATAGAAACCAGATCCTCCGACTATAGCTGTGACACTATTAGTTGGTAATCTCTCATCTAGTCTAACCACGAAGCTCCTGTGGATCGACCCTGACTACCGCTATACTAGTGTGTGTGTTAGGTTTTCTCTTATTTTTTTACCGCACGACGACCTCTGCGCGTGTCAACTAACGACTTACATTATGCAGTATCATTTCAGATTTCATCTTCTATTGAGAGCGCTTCTCTCGAAATCAATTACATGACTCTGAGTATCGTCTCACTCAACCAGATGTTCTGAAGGTACGTTTCTGTCCATGTTGGTTTCTTTTGATGATTACTCCCACTGGTTTTAAGACCAGTTGTAAAATCAATCCAACTGTCACATGGACTGTATCTCGTCCTAAAGTTCTCTTAATTGGCAGCAACCGGGCTCACCAATGCTTCCAAGTAGTCGGATTGAAAATCCGTACCAACTATAGTATTTTACCATTATTCGGTATGTCACCCCGATCATAACTACTTATGACGGTGATCAGTACTACTGGTCAAGAGAAGGTTATGTCAGTATTAAAACAGAAATCTGATTTATGCTCTAAGCCTAGCGATGACTAAAGGTTATTTCACTTGGCTAATCCTGAACTCATTCAGGACTGTCCCAACTCCCACTGTCTCCTTAGAATATGAGTTCTTTCTAAAAGAGCTCTTTCTTTTCCAGGTGCAGCGGGATAGCTAGTGAAATGACATTTCTGATTAGGTTCAGGCCAGTCATGAGGTTTGGACGAACACTACAAGACCCTGGACCTTTAATGTACAAGTGGGACAATCCTAGCTTTACATTTCAGACAGTGTCTACAAAACCTACTTAGTCGAAGATGTGGTTGGAATATGGTCTGACTGGTTTAGTATTCAATGTATCAGAAACTAATTTGCAATGTATCTCATACATCGAGGATCGAACTGTTTCGACCAATGCTCCATCATCTTCCCTAAGACACATTATAACTATTAATGTTCTTGGAAGGGAATAAACTGTGAAACATTTTCCCAGTTTATGTTGTCACTCAGGTTCTGTGGGTCTTGTACTTCCTTTGAAGTCCTTGAACTGTTCAAGGGTTCAATCCAATCGCTTATTCTGATAAGCGAAGTCATATTCGGCATACCGAATGACAAATATCGTGAAGTACAAACAATTGTGTTCAATTTGAAGATTCGAGCAATACACAGCAACTAATGTGTTTGTTGCTCCTAATTTCAATGTCTTTTACATCTCTATGTAAACTTATGGCTTTGTTAACTTTGTTCAAGACTTGCAATCTTCAGTTGACTCTAAGTCAGCTGATTCCAAAATCCTATCCTTTGGATCTTTGGGTGATTCATTTCTTGCCACATGTGCTTTATAAAGAACTTAATCATCATATGACTCTAAGTCAAATGATTCCAAAGTCCTGTCCAACTGGATCTTTGGTTGATTCATTTCTTAACACATTAAGAACTCAACTCATCAGGTGACTCTAAGTCAGGTGATTCCAAGGTCCTGTCTAACTGGACCTTTGGTTGAATTGATTCTTATAACATTAACAATCATAAGGGACACAATTCCTAAAATCCAAACACTTTGGATGCATTCAACATTCAAGTTATTACTAATTATGCATTCAACACAATCATACAACATTTCAAGGATATTTCAAACAACATGTGTTCAAAGAAAATTGACAATTTTATTAAAACAAAATCCTTGAACAATGTATTATATGATAGACAATGTCATACGCATCTGATAAGTTAATAACATGATTTCAACATCTAACTAAACTCTAAAACTGCATGAGCTTCAGATCCAATCTGAATATGCTCCTATGCAACAACATCCCACATCCTACAGAGTCCATGCATACAAAGCAAATGTGAGAAACACATCCTGTATCAAGGAATTAAGGATCAGGTGTTCTGAGTTTTAAGATATTCCTGAGTTGCCAAACTGTTCGGCTTCGGAGCATTTTCCAATCTTTCCGTGACTGTGTCCCACCCTGTGGATTCCCAGTTTGAACATCGAGGAACCGGTCCAGACGATCTGGATCATTTCTTGATGTGTCCTATTACTGGACTCAATCCCGAAGCAGCTGAATCAATGGAACTATGCTTCTCTATGAACGACTCATACAGAGTCAACATTGAATGCATATACACGATTGTCTTGTCTGGTTTCCCTTCTTGTACATCAGGATGAACGGATCAGCGAGTCGAGCTAATGCTTTAACTCCCGATCAAAAAGGGGACCAAATTTATACAGTTCACCTATGTGTCTCTTAGTCTTGAGAACATGTGAACTGGTGCTACTTCCTGCACACTTCAAACTCTTTGAAGATCTTAGCTCGTCCTTTCTCAACCAGTTCATGGAACTTTTCCACAACTAGCTGTGTTAACTTATCTGACCCCAGGAATTCTAAATTCCTGCGGAACTCAGGGTCAATGATCAATAGTATTAGGCAACGAACTTTTCTTGACTTAACAATCAAGGAGTCATGCTCATCACAAGCTACTGTGTGATGTCATGCTTTGGGGAGCGGACACTCAGTCAGACATGGCTTGCCAGCAAAACAGAGAACTATTCTCTATTTATGATGCCATACCATATAGTTCAGGCCAGTCAGCCTTACCATATGTAGCAGGTGCTTTCTGATGCTTTCAAAAATGGGTGGAGGAGGAGAGGGAGGAGAATAGACACTTGATTCAGACATCTATAATAAACAGAATTTTATTAGTTTAATTAATCCTTTTAAATAATTACCCAATATATTATTTATTAAGGCTAGGACCCAAAATACCCCAACTATGGTGTGAAGAGGGATGCCGTAATCACAACATAATGGTCATTAAGGTAGATAATACACTTATCAATTTCATCTTATGGAATTCCTAGATCTGTTGAGACACATTGAACTGTTCAATGGCATGTTTAGTCTCGGATGTGCCCCACTGTTTGTGTCTGGGATGCCGAGGATCACAAACCGGGTGTGAATAACCATGCAAATTCGCTTGGTACTCTCGAAGTCAATTGTCATCTCTAATTAACGTGTCGGTTAACCACACACGCTCCGTTAATAATGACAAAATCGAGAAACCCATTGCAACTCTTTGTGGACCCCAGTTGGTGTGCCGGTAAACCACACACGCTCCACCAACGTTCCACAAAGTGCAATGTGCAATTCCATGGATTAGCACCAATTCACATTTTTAACCTAAAGTAACTAGATTGGGTTTTGTTCAAAGTTCTAGTACTTTCAATTATAGCATTATACTTTTAAGAGACTTAGCGGTTCTATCAAACCCGTTCGGCTAACGACACTCGACTGACCAGGAGAGCGGTGGGTAAGAGTAGATACCCATTAGACTAACATTTTATAGTCAGTCGCCTTATACCCTCTTTATAGGACAGTTTTGTGAATGAGGCCTACTTGCGGTAAGACTAACCAATTTTTTCTTATATATAAATAATTAACTTTTAATCATAAATATATAAGATATATTTTAATCTTATTAAAATATTTTAGAATTAATTTAATAGGAATTTTCGCAAATTTTAAACAATTTTTTGAAAATTTAAATTAATTCTTTAAGCTGATTTAATTGATCTTTTAATTAACAGTTAATTAAACTAATTAAATCAAATATAGGCATCACAAAATTAATCAAATTAATTACCTATATTAACCCCTAGATTTCGAAATCTACAAGATATGGATAAGGATTCTAGCTATTTAATTAATCAGCAATTACCAAAAATAACAATCCTAATCTGGGCAGCAAATCAAGCAAATCAAGGGGGGAATAAATGGGTGGCGGCTAGGGTTAGGAAACCCTAGCCTAGGCCACGAAATTAAGGCCACCCAAGGGTTAATTTTCGAAAACTCTTTGAACAAACAAACAGTTTATATCAATTCACAAGAAAACAGCCTAAGCTCTGATACCACTGAAGGGTTTTTTAGCAAACAATGAACACAAAATACCTATGGTTCACATGCAACCCTAGAAAGATCTATGTTTTCTTCTATGAAGATAATAAACTAAAACCTAAAGGCCAACAATAATTTCTAAAGTTTAAAACAAGAATTACCAACCTTTGAATCTTGTTCTTGAAGCTAGCAGCAAAAGTATCCTGCCTCAAATGCAAGTCACACCCAAAGCAATGGAGAAGACAGTCCAGCAGAGTTTATCTGGTTCAAAAGTGGCGCAGAAAAAGGGGAGCCAGGAGCCTCCTTTTATAGCCTCCAAGGGATACAGCTGAAACCCTAAGGAGCCTCCAAGTGGGCAAGCCTGCAAACCAATTGGACCAAGCCTTTTCTAAACCCTAATTAGGGTTTCGCCATTTTGAGGAACCCTCCTCAATTGGAGCCATTTATGGCCCCTGTCCACTGGCCAGTTATTTATTCAACTATTAAATAAATACAAACCAGTCCCAGCACTTTTAATTAATTAATTTAATCACTGAATTAAATCCAATTAATTCTAGATTAAATCTTAATTAATTATTATAGTTTCTAATTAATATATTAACACTTATATATATATATATTAATAAACCATTTAATTAATTCTATTGATTTATTAAACAATTAATAAATCAACCTTTTTACTCTACTGAACTCTATCCTAACCTCCAGCTATGAGGGCAACCCAAATGGACTTTGCTTCAATTAACAAGATAAATATAAATATAAAGTCATGGCTTAGACACCTAATCCAACAGTCTCCCACTTGGATAAGTCTATGACTTTAATTTATCTTCTGATTAATAAACAACCTGCAGCTTCCAAGAAACTGCTGCTGAACTCTGACCCAGTCAGTTCTGTCCATAGATAAGTGATCATATGATCCTTCGTCCAACTAGATATTTCCAGACACGAGACATGGATTGAGATCAATCTCTGTCCGATACTCTGTTTCCCGATTTCCGATTCTGCTTATGACTTTCGGACTTCTAATTGAACACATCAATTTAGTCCAGGCTGGCCAGCACTTTAGTAAACTTCAAAATCATCGAGCGGCCTACAAATATCTGTTTCCCCTCAGGGTCAGGGAACGAATAAGCTTTGACTCATATGCTTGTGTCTTTTACTTATTAAATTGTACACAACAATGCGTTTGTAACATCGAGTTACCGATGCGTTTTCGCATTATCAATGTACAACTGACTCTTAACATCAACATTCTTAGTTTTATATCCTTATTCCATATACTAAAATTTAGGTTGTTACATCACATTTTAACGAACATATGCACAAACATATATATATATATATATATATATATATATATATATATATATATATATATATATATATATATATATATATATATATATATATATATATATATATATATATATATATACATTTATGCACATTCACACACATGTATTTATACATACGTCTACATACCTTATAATATGTGAACATATGCACTTATACGTATGTAAACATATAAAAATATATGCACAAACTGAATATATACACATATGCATAAACATATATATGAGTTGATACACATAAATGCATATACGTATATGCATATGTGCGCATTGCACATATGCACTTATATACATACGAACACATATAAGTATAAGCATAGACTGAATATATGCATATATATGCACAAACATATATACACGTATGCACGTACATATATGTAAATATACATCAGATACCAATAGCTACACCCAAATAGATGAACATTAAATGTCAATTAAGATGTACTTTCTAAAGGAATTACTATAGCTTTGTACTTTTATTTCGTTTTGTTGAAAGATTTTTACTTTCAAATTGTTTCTTATTTGGGCATTGTACTTTGAAAAGTTACAACATTCAAGAATAGGGTCCCACATCTAATACTTTATTTCCAATCAATGATAAATAGTTGGATTCCACCTTTGATTGAAGATTCTTAACCAAATCCAATGAACATTCCCATAACTTTTGGTCCCCCTAAACACAAAGCGATAAACTTGTTAGCACAATAACACACATTGCAACTGCAACAACATTCGTCCCAACCTATATAAGAAGAAATCTGATTTGACCTAAATGATCAATTCTAGCTCAATATTCTAATGTGTAGACTGATTAGTGGGTATTCAAATACCCTTGGTAGTATCAACAAATGTAAGATTTGATGAAGACAAGTGGAAAGAAACAAACCATGAAATTGGTGAGGACAGATTTTCCAGTATTAGGAGCTCAGATAATCCCAACTGATAGAGACAATCGATCTTCCGCCTTCACGACCTCACTATCATCCTCATATTCATCGGTTGGAGCCATTGCAGCTTCGAGTAGAGCCTTGGAAAGAATTTCAGCACGACGACATTTCTCTTCCTACTCTATCATTCTCTCTTCCTTACTTTTCTTCTTTTTTCTTATCCTTGATCAATTTCTCATGTTCTTCACTATATAGTTCTGTTAGCTTTTGGTCGATACTTTTCGTCCGAAGTGGATTCACTATTTTTGCCACATGTGCCATGACCTCATATATGTCCAATCCTAGTGTAATTATTCGTAATTCGTAACGACTGCTGTCGGATCTAAAGCCATTGGTGTCGGTAATGTGAGTTTCTTCAATTTCGGATGCTGGATTTTCTTGTAAGGGCTGGGATGCGTAAAATTGATAGAGAAAGGTGGGTTTGAGATTGGATTTTTTAGGGGTTTTTGGCCGAATCATTAAGAAAAATATGCCTAGATAACCACAGTGTCGTGGTTGTAACTATCGTGAAGTCTAGCTATGACAGTGAAGGAAAATTGCACCAAGATAGCGGGAACGAAGATTAATAAAAGTGCAAGGGTTAGTACGGTTGATGGTGGGGGAAGTATCGGGGATGAGATTGCAAATATATAAGCCTCTGCAGTCGCAATCACAGACAGTGGCGCTGGTGGTATCTGTAACACCCCAAAATCCAAAGTAAAAATTTTCGTTTTAAAACGGTCGAATACATAAAACGTGTTCTCAAATACAAACCATCCAAATTCAAACTTAATATTTGAAACATATAAATCGTATTTAACAAAGCATTTGCAACATTATCCAGTGGAAGACTAGATTATCAAAGCCTCATATGTGGTACAGTCGCGCCGTGCTCCAAGCTCAAGTCAGTAAATACCTGAAAAACAGTTAGGGTGAAATAGTAAGCACAAAGCTTAGTGAGTTCCCCAAAATACCCCACGATTCATCACATAACACACAATTACAAAAAGGTCTCCGAGCTTTCCCTGAACAACCTGGCTCTCGGGCTTGCCCCGATCTACTTCGGCTAGGAACTCACAAGCTTGCCCCGTCTTGTCCGTCACTGAATCAACTCATTCTTTGGACTCTCGAGCTTGCCCCGATCCGTCCATTTATCAACTCATTCTTTGACTCTTGGGCTTGTCTCGATCCATCGGCAATCACGTAAGGCACATACAAACACATTACTACACACAGTAATTGAGCTACCTACGCATGTAACTTCACCCATAGTATAGTGAGAAGACTCACATGATCCGTGACCTCAAGCTATATAAAACTCCACGCGAGTGCCCTCGAATCCCGACAGTACGAACTTCCTAACAAGGATAAACTTCATTCAGAACTTCCTAAATCCTTAAAAGAATAAACCTCTAAGACTGGTACCCCGAACTCTCAAGTTTAACCAAAAGTCAAGCTGGTTGAAAAGTCAAAAGTTAAATGTCAAAGTCAAAGTCAATGGTCAACAAGCAGTTAGCGCCGTTATCTTCCCTAGATAACGTCGCTAACTATGAGGAGTCTCAAAAATTCATTAAGCTCTTAATCCATTCACCCAAAGTCTTAAGCCTTCCAGGAGCCTTCCAAACAGTCCCTAGGTCCATAAAATTCTTAACTTTACCATCCAAACATTACCATGCAAGCTCATGAACAAGATCCAAGTCCAAAATGGCCCAAAACTAAACAAAACTACCCAATAGAGTTTGGCTTTCTCTCTAAACCAACTCAATGGTTCTAAATCATGATTTAAAGGCATAAAGTTCCAAACTTTATTCCCAACCATGGACAACAATAAAAAGGGACCATCGCTCCATTTCAATCCATAAAATCCCCATAAAGGTAGGAACTTTACTCACAATAGTCCAGAAAAATGCAGATCTTTGAAGCTTCACCCAAGAGAAACAACTTCTAGCATCACTATCAGTATTCTAGCACCATCCAAGCATCAAAAATCCTTCCCAAGGGGGAAAAACACCAAAAATTCGTCCAAATAGACTTAGAGAGGAAAATAGACATTCTAGAGGCTGAAAATGAAGAAATGGCAGCTACCCTAGGGTTCCCCACCCTTAAATACGGCCCAAACATCAAAATCTAGGGTTTGGCCCAAAATCAGGAGTTAGCGTCGCTAACTGCACATCGTGCAAACCCACTCAGCAGAAGCACATTAGTGACACTAAAAGCACATTACAACGCTAAAAGCACATTAACCTCTTTTCTCCCAAAATTTGATTTCTTTAAACTCAAGACTTGGCATTTCAGGATTAGGGTCTTACAGTATCGACGATGTGTATCAGTAGTATACATGATGAGGAAGAAAAGGTGAAATGTCATTTGTGGTGTACAAAAACCTTGGTCAAAATTCTTGCGTCGTTGGCTCTAAAGTAAGCAAAAATCTGTAAAATCTGCCATCAGCAGAAGAGCTAAAGAACCCCAGTGGAGGAAATATAGAGAGAAAGAGAGAAAGTAGATCGAGAGATATTTGAGAGAGAGAGAGAGAGTGGGAGAAAAAGAGAGAATATTTCATTTTGATTTGGCTGATTTTCAGGATTTGGTTTAATATAATTTTTCAATTTTTATAATACCCCTAACAGTTTCTTATGAATACTAAAGATACCATTGAATTTCTTATTGATTATAAAAATGTCATCTTTCATCTCAACCTTTCATGTCCACAAAAGGTTCTCATGTTTTCAGTGTATGTGTGTGTGTGTGTGTGTGCGTGCGTGTGTCTGTGTGTATTCGGTTTCGGTTACACGTGATTTTTTTTGTTTTTCGGTTTTCGGTTCGGTTTTTTTAAAAGTTATTTTCTAATTTTGATAGTTTATTATTGTATTTAGCTTTTAATTATCGTATTTAGGTTTTCATGATGTGTTATTTTCCTTTTTTATTTTATTTCTTACTTTTTAATATTATTTTAAATATTAAATTGAATACTATTTTCATTTAATGATTTATTTTATTAATTTTAATATAGATTATCTGATGTGGTATTGAGGGTTGGAAGGGTTGAGAAATATCTTTTTCCGCTATTAAAGGATGGTAAAAGATGAAAGTGAGAAAAGAGATAAAAACTAATGTGACAAAAGAGTTGGGAGAGAACTACTCCCTACCTTAACATCCAAATGACTTTAGCAAGTCATCTACAATCGTTTTAATCTATTTTCAAAATAACTAGTGGGTAACCCGTGCTTTGCACGGGCGTATGTCCATTTGCACTTGTTACTTTAAATTTAATTCTCCAAGGCCCTAAGCAGTCTGTTCAATTCTTTGCCAATTCTGTCATTGCAAAGTATGATGCCATTGGTCATTATTTTCAAAGTAAGTTGTTATATTTGTCCTTATTTACAAAGTATGACACCGTTAACAAAATGATCAGGTAAAACAAAGAGACCAGGTCTGATTCTCATTTCTACTGGTGCTATTTTTCAGTTTTTAGGTATTTTGCTAAAGATTTAAGAACAAAATACCTCAAATTTGATAACAGATGTGTGTATTCCATCCATGATAACAACATCTGCGAAACCAAGAACCAAGCTGTTTCCCGAGTCTTTGAAGACGACCTTCTGACCTAAAAACTTCCTAATTTTGGAGGAAATTATGTATGTATAAAAAAACTAATATTTGTAAGAAAACTGAAAAAGGGTGTAAGTGAAAAGGTTTAAAAGTAATAAAAATATTAAAGATTAGTTATAAATCATGAAATACCTTTTGCATTCCTCTTTCTCATTGGATAATTGCATTTCAAGCTCTTCAATTCTAAATCCTACCGTGTCCATACGTGGGAGGCTGAGGCGAGGCAAACTTATTTCGATTGAACAATTGAGGGCAGGTTGAAGGCGAGAAGTTGGATGATGCCTACGGTGTGGTGTGGCGATACCGCCTTCAACAACGACCACCACGAACTCCTTTCCTTTCACTGCTTTCGATTGAAGCTGCTGAATGGATTTCGATGGTGAAAGTGAATATTCCGGAAGAATTCAACTTACGTGAATACATCCTTCCTCTTTTTCCAAGGCACTACACAAAAATTATATAAACACACTGTTAAAGAACTATAGTTTGGTGACACTAAAATCACGAACATGTTCTCGTTAAATTACATTTTCTATATTCCAAATTTACTATAAAACGATGAGTTGCTAGCTATGTGATTTTTCGCATGTTTTAACTTGTCAAATTAAAGTGACTAGTTTTATTATGTAACCGGTTTGACTATTGCATTCTCTCTTAGTGGGTACAGTCATGATCAAAACATTGTGTAAATTCGTTAATGCTCAAAAACCATATAAAATACACAAAAAGCTGATTAAAACCCATTTTAACCCGAAAATCATGACTTTAACTACAGGAACGTAGTCAATTAAATGAGCCTCATGTTAATCAACCAATCGCTACGCAATAGCATTAACATATTCATATGATGCACCAAATTAATGGATACTATGGCTCCATCTTTTGATTAATTAGAAACTTAAAAGATAAACTCGTTTAAATATAAATTGATATGAAATTGCATTTTGTTGTTTAGATACTCGACTACATGTCATATGCAGCAATCAATTTGACTGAATTTTACAAATTTTACAAATTTAATGCTACTTGCAAGTTAAAGTTGAATACTATTAGAAAGTAGGATGCTATATTATGCATTTTTTAAAGGTAAGAGGCCATTAATACATATGAGTGGCTCTGTGTGTCTGCACCTTTTGCCATTACCACCAGGTCACCTTTTCTTATGAAAAACCAACGAAACGGGAGTGTGTTAAACTTGCATCGGTGGACTTGGACAGTGAACAAAAAACATAGCAAAAGTGGCAAACAATCTTACCAATTGAACTATGACAAACTTTTGTTTAAAATTTTTGAGAATCACCTGATATAAATTACTTTAAGGCTCTTAGTTGTTACGGGTTTAGATTATTTTGCTTTTAATAGCGATTTGCTTACAATTTTTTTACCGATCCCAAAAAGGAGAATTCCTAGAAATTGTATTATATATATATCTCAGTTTGCAGGTGTGTGCTTTCAGCATCCCATGTGGCCTGCACTACTGGGGTAATTCATCGAGTGCGCACCATCCCCTGTATTGGGGAAATTGATCAAGCACTTCATCAGGATCAGCATAACAAAGTATTCCATTTAATAAAACTTAAATGTACTATTTAATCATCTTCTAAACCCGTGAATGACGCCTAAAATTTAGAGAAATTAATGGAAAAGGAACATATCCATTAACCTAATTAGGCACATGAATGAACCGATAGATAAAGGAAAATGTAAGTCTCCCGAAAGAGACGAAGAAGAAATCGCCATGAGCAAAGTCTCCAATTTATAAACCTAGAAAAATCACAGAATAGGAATAGGAACCGGTGGATGTTTCAATATGGAAATCAAAAAGGAAAAGAACCAGAGAATCGACTAAAAAGCATAAAGAATCACACCTTTAATTCTCGGATCAAACTCATGAGCCAAATTTCCCTTGTGTATGTAGGCAAGAATACATACTTGATGAAGATGAAGCGGAAGGTGGAGGAGGTGCAGCGATGGATAGTCTAAAGCTTCTGTACATCCCAACGTGCCTAAAATCGCGAGTTATAAACATAGATTCTTCAACGAATTCTTCAATCCAATGATTCGTTCCTTGATATAACCGATATTACAGAAAATCAACAAACCGAGAAGAGAAATACCCTCAAAAAAACTGAGAAAGTGGTGGTGGCGGATTACAGTAGGACCGAGATAAACGGGAGGCGGTGTAGAAGAAGTAGAATCGAGAAAGATCCTGAGAGTGGAGAGAAAAAGCGGTGGTGTATTACGGTGTAGAAAAACGAATCCATATTGGATCCACATAACCCGTGTGACACCAAAAAGAAACCCGCGTACGAAAAAAAACGTTACAAGGAATGACCAAATGACGGGAATTAATATATATACTAGCGTGGAACCCGTGCATAACAGGATTTTTTTTTGGGTCAGAAGGTGTGAGGTAAGATGTTTGTTTCCCTCAAAACCATGCTCTTGTCCCTCTAACTCCATGGTCAACAGCTTCCATTTGACCATTGAACCCGATCTGCAAGTACTTGAAGTGCATATGCATCGATTGTTGTATGCTAGGCTACCAATGGCTTGTGTATTTGAGAGCATCTCATCCATATTAGAATTGACCATACTAACCCTCGATCAGTCTTGTTCCTGAATCAAATCAATATGACATAACATATTAATATCAATCCTATTTTTACATTTTTGTAATTCAGTCACACTATCCCTTTACTCAAAAGAAAAGCCCCATACAAGCTGACAAACCTGCCATATCAAGAGAAGTCATGAACGACTTAACCTTTTTGTCAAAACTGAATCTCTAACAATAGAAAATGACACGTGAATTCTCAAATTCTAAGACACGTGGATTCTCCAATTCTAAGGCATGCCATATGTAAACATAACAACCGAATCCCCAGCATCACACAATGCAAGAATAATATTCACAAACGCCTGCAAGAAACAATGCGTTATAATTTTAAAATAAACGAAACAAATGGAATATGCTTTGTATTTATACAAAACAGAGTCGGCCAAAAGCCCAAAACTACCTGATTTGCTCCTGCAGTGACCATCACTGAGGATTTGCAGAGGTTATTTTCTTCACGCAACTGCAAATAAATGAGAATTTTAGAATATGTTTATACGAAATTTATAATTAATTGTATAGTTTTTAAATAAGACCTTTTTGGTTAATGCCTCTCGAAGTTCAGGAAGACCTTCATTTGCACCATAACGACTGACCGAAGGCTCCCATACAAGCTCTTTCGCTTGCGGTATTTGCCAAAAGTACAAACCAGCAGGAAGAATCCATCCATTAAGTGTAATCTGACCACAAGCTGCAGCCCACCTTTACCAAAAAAAAAAAAAGTGAGAAAATAAGAATAACAGATTTTTCAAAGTAAAAAAATAAAGAATTGAAAATAGGATGAGGATGCTATAAAAAGATTACCCAAGAAGAGGGGGAATTGCACCAACTACGGCCCCAACCCAAGTATCGACTGGATGTAGTTGTTTCAATGGGGTGTATACGAATGAATACAGAAAGAGATTTGAAGCTCCAAGTCCAGCTGCCAATAAATTAGCCTACACAAAACTTGCGGTAAATATTTTTATTTTAGTACAATTTTTAATAATTGTCACAAAAGTTTAAAAGAAAAACTTAATCTCCAACCTTGCTTGCTAATAGAGATGTGTCAGCTAGACCAACAGACGATGCCCATATGACTGCGTGAGGAATTGTGAGACGTCCCGAAGGTAATGGCCTTCTCATTGTTCTATTCATAGAGCAGCATTTTTAGCTTCAAATACCTGTGTATGAAACGGTTTAATTTATGTGGTTTTTCTTATTTGTTTACTTTTTTTAATTGTTTGAAATTTTATAAAAGTTTAGGAACCTGGTTTAAGGTGTGGGCAGAGGCTGCTACCATCATTGTTCCAGCACATGTGTAATAAAGTCTTGCTAAGTCAACTGTACTACCGCTTCCCAGAACGCAATGCCAACAGCTACAATGCCCTCTTTTTTGATCTAAGTTCTTGAATTGATTTCACCAACAAGTAATACCCGCGATCAAAAGACTACAAAGTAGTTGATAGAAAAGTTATTAGGTTTGTCAGTTTGTATTTTCAGAAAGTAGGTACAAGAATGATACAAACTCGGTTTGACTTTTTGTTTGCAGAGAGAAAAGTAACAGTTAGTATATAAATTAACCTAAATCTTTACAAATGTGGAAACCATATGGATTGATTTGTCGCAAATATAGTACAATGTAATGCAAGTATCAAACTTTTCTCAAAAATTATGGAAGTTCACAAAAATGACAAGTTGGAAATCAAGAATTAAGCCTCTTTAAGTCGACATCTGAAAGTTTCTCTCTTTATCTGAAACATGGAGTGATCAATTCATACAAATCAGCAACATAAAAATGAGGATATATATGATCATCAGATTTGTTCAATTTCACAGCAACTTACAAATCAGATTTGTTCAAGGTGAACATTAGCAACATACAATGAGCGTGTTGAATTCAAGAAAGCAAACCAATTCAAGGCGTGTTCAAATCAGATTTGTTCAAGGTGTGTTCAATTGGAAGTAGAAGAAGGTTGAGAGAGAGGGAGATAAAGAAGTAAATGAGTAAAGAGTTATGGGATTACCTCTTGTAATTGGAAGTAGAAGAAGGTTGAGGGTGTGAGTCGATTTGTAGGAGGATCGCGAGAGGACGGTATGAAAAGCGAGTGACGGACTTTCGCATTCAGTGAATCGCCCCTCATCGGAATGGCAGACCACAGACACCATAAACAGTCTCTATCTCAGCTTTGCGATGGACTACCGGTGGAGAAGACGGGAAATCATCACAGTCTCCCTGCAAGAGACGAAAGGCGGTGGCGGTGTAGAAGAAAGACACATCCATGGAGAAATCGAGAAAGATCTAAATAAGAATCGCAACCCAAATAAATCTGACCCGAAACCCGGATCCGAGAAAAGATCCGCGTGACACAAGATGTGGGTGTAACAAACGAAAAAACTACGGTTTTTAATTAATAGAATAATTGTATGTATATATGTGTATTCGTGTGTGTTGTTGGAAAATATCAGTTTCAAAGACTAATTTGTTTGGCACAAAAATATCAGTCTAGGTAACCGTCTAAAAACGTATAGTTTAAAAATTGTATACTTTAATATCCAAAATGTATATTTTGAAATTTTCATTTCAATATTTATTATCGATATAAAATAGTGATAATTAATAGTTTTGGACCCCACATGAATTTGGAAACATACCCTTTTTGCCAAATAATACGTGTCACCAAATTTTGAAAGTCAAGGGAAAGACAAGAAACTCTCAAACAAACATAAACATACCTATTTACTGTTTTGCCTGATGTTATAGTTTGTAAGCAAATTTAGAAGGTCATGATAACGACAAGCACCTCAAAACAAACACATGATGTTCATATATTTACTCCCATTGTTTAGCAAATAAAAACATAAAGACCTTTAGTTTTTTCTAGATGGCCTTTACGTATTTTAATTCTTTTAACGATGTCATATACATAATATATATAAATAAATTAAAGGCACTGAGATTGAAGTAAAAAAGCACCGTTAATGTCCTTATCCTTCCTTATACCCAGAAAATGACAGCATATTCTTTTAATTAATATTTTCATAAACTATGATTAATATAAGGATTTTCGAGCGGCAAAAAAGCTTATACATTAGTATAAACTAGGTTATTAACCCGTGTAATACACGGGCTGAGATAAAAATAGAAAAAATAAGAACATAATAAAAACCTATTTTCATAATTACTAAATATTACATAAAAAAAATTATATTGTAATTTTTTCATTTTATTGAAACACCCAAATATAAAATATTAAAATTATAATATAATACATATACCAATTAAAACTATTCATTTATGTCAATTTAATACCAAGTAAGCAAGTTTTTCATAATATGAAAACGTTAAACTACACCAGATACAATAATTATATTTTGCATTTACAATCACCATCACTATTTTACATTTGTCTCTATTGGCGTTGCCAAAAGGACCACTGTCCATCGACCACCACCACTATTCTGCTTTGTATTCACTTAGTATATCTTCCAAATCCACTACAAAAATTCAACTCAAGGATGAAATTAGTTGCATACATTTATCTCAATAACCAATGTCGTGTGACTTAATTTAAATTAATCTCACATTTAGTTTTCTTGTAGTGACAAAATTAATTTCACAATCACAAAAGGGATATGGTTATCTCGGTACCAGCCTCCTAAACCTATAGAAATGAAAATAATAGTAAATAAAATTAAAACCAAAATCAAACAAATTCAGATTCTAAAATTAAAACCAATAAGATATGAAAAAAAACATCCTGATATCACAAATCAAGTAGTAGTTTCAAAATCATGATAAAAATGATGTTATACTCTTCTGATATGTTGAAATAGATGGGAAAAAGTTAATATAAATTAATAGAGAAAATCAACGATCTTTAGAAAACTATTCACTTTATCCATTATGTTAAAGACATGTTAGTTTGGTCCCTGTGCTATAATATTTGTTTAGGATATGGTCCAAAAACCAAATCTATAGCTATTTAGATCATTATGGTTTTGTTTTATGTCGGATTTGCTCCCTCACAATGTTTTCCCCCACCGTAGAGCCCTTAAAATATAAAAAAAACCTTATTCTAGATTAAAAACAGAAGTTCATTTCGATTTTGGGTTAAAAGTAAAAATACGTATTTAAAAAAAAGATAAGTATAAAATTATTTTCGTTTAAAATTAAAAGTAAATTATTATTTTTTATTAAAGATAAAATTACATTGTATTTTGTTAGAAACAAAAATATGTGTCCTTTTTGAGTTAAAAATAGAAAAGTAAATTATAAAAATGCTCCTTGTGTCTATGTGGTGGTTTTGGATTCTTTTTCCTATTTTTTTTCAATTTGAAAGTTAACCATTCGCGTGTTCTATTTAATTCGGTTTGTGGTCCCTAACAACCGTAAAAAGAAAACATTTTTTCTTTGGAAAATGGTAAGACAATATTGAGCAATTGTTTAATATATTTTTCAGTATCATTTTTTCATAAGTTGACTTAAAATGAAAAGATGGAAATTCTCGTATATGGTATTGTTTAGTTGAGAAACCAAAAAAGCAAAAGGAAACTACATAATAAAAAAATGAACTGTACAAACATAAAACACAGCCAAATGAACATTGATAACCTATAGGCTAGTCACAAGTGAAGAAATTGTTCAACAAAAACTTTGTTATAAACCTAAAGCAAGAAAATTCATAATGGAACTAAGAGTAAGAAACAGATTGATCACAAGCGCTTACAAGATTTAAATGAACTACAAAATCTTTTGTAATATAGAACCACAAACTCCAAAATGGAGTACATCGACATAAATTGAAACTTATAAAAAAGTATTACCATTACATGATATAAAATAGCTAAATTAACCAAACTCTAGTACTTCAAATTAGTGATTGGTGGCTTTCAATCTATTTGCACCTTGTAAGTTTCGAGGAACATTACAATCTCAACTTGGAACCTAACATGCAATAAAGACATCAAAATATATTTTAGCTTAAATCAAATTTAGTGAGGATAGTAGTTAATCGCAAGACAGCTAAACCCCATTTCCACCGTCAAAGCCGATTTAATAAAGATAAGGCCTCATTATGTCTGCCTTATCAAGATTTGCAGCAAGATATCTATAATCTATAAAATGCAGGCTAAGTAATTATCATAGTTTCACTTTTTCTCGTGCCTCCTAGCTTTGATCTACCGCAAGTATAAAGTTAAGACACAGATATAATAAAATTAACATGAACATATGAGAAGTTTAACATGGATTTTTGCTGCATACGTATGTGTATAATTCTAATATCTCGTCCAAGATCAATAACAAAACTAATAAAAAATGAAAATTAAACTGAACTCGTCACACATTCACTGGCTGCAGACTTTATAAGCCACTTGGGAATTTATACAAACACATGGTATGCATATCAACGTTCAAAAAATCAATTTGTATAGACCATAAAATTTTCCATAAAAAGGTGATTATGATACAAACTAATGTTTTATTTTGGTCTCGCTTTACTCAATTGCAGCAAATAGCATTAAAATATGATCATAAATCGAAAACAAATAAAAAATTTATGAAGGCCCAGATCAAGAAATTGATCAAATAACAAAGAGGGGTGAGTATTACTTGAAAACATAGCGGCATCCATCAAAACCTCTGTGATATATCATACTCATTAAACCAATACGTTCACCATCTTATACCAAGTCACATAACTACAAAAACAAACAAAATAAAGTAGAATTTAATAAAAATAATAAGTGTTATTGACACCAAGAATAGTATCCGGTTCAAACAACTTGTAATTACATAGAGAAATCTTTAATTTGATATCTCTATCTTACATGGTATAATCGACACTTCTCAAAGTCTTTAATGATGGATAGGTTTAAGAAATAACTAAAATAAAACTGAATCTCGTACCTCAAGTTTGAATTGTAAGGACACCACCACATCACGAATTATATTTTCCTTTTCAACGCCCCAAACAACATCTTATTATAATTATCTCTTGAATACCAACTAATATAAGACCATAGAAAGACTTTAGCTTTTTTCCTTCGACAAACTGTGTAAAGTCAGGGAAATAGAGACTTGATTTCTGATGGATGAATTGGGGAGAAAAAAGAAGAAACAAAGCTTTAGGGTTATAATTCATTACTGTTGAGCGGAGAATCATATTAGTTTTCAAATTGCCTGATATTGTGCCGATTTCTTTGAGGTTAAATAGGAGACGTGATAAATTGGTTACTGATTTTAAGGGATTGATTGAAAGATCTCATTAAATTCATATCTTTAATAAGGCAAGGTGATTAATAGAATTAATATAGACAGCCAGTATAAACAATGAGTTTGGGCGGGAAAACGTTATCAGCACTTCACCAAAACAACAAGATGTTACTAATGGCAAGCAATTATTAGCAATTACGAATTCAATTTTAGCCATTACAAATGGCAAGATATGAAGTAGATGTCATGAGCGGGAAAACAAAGACAGGAATGCATAAGGGACTGCTACGTGGCAGTTCTATTACTCTTTTATTAAAATAGAAAGACGAGTGTTAAAATATGTGATGTTTCGTCGTAGTTCTTAATAAATTGTATCTTATTATTTAAAATGTCAAATTTAGCCTATTCATCCGTTGATAATGTTAGTTTACGTAATGTTTGCTTATCCCATTAACAAACGAGTTACAAAAATATATACCAAGAGATAAATACAAGTGGGCTTTACATGAAATTACAAATATATAGCTACGTTTACAACCCTAATTATGAAGGTATGATTCATTACCGAATTATCAAAAATAATAACGAAATTATAAATTCTGTTGTGAATGAATATATGTTATAATTCAATATGGCAGCGTGATGTCTATTATAGTTTTGTTAAATCAAAAAGATTGTTAGGGTTCAAACTTTAAAATTTGAAAGTAGTTCATGAAAATATAATAAAATTGATCTATTTTCTAGAAAACAAAAATACAAATTTTGGTTTAATTACTTTTTCTTGCGTCAATACTTAATAGGTTCAAAGCAGAAAGATGCAGAAAAATCCCATATAGATTTTATTTGTGCTTTAAAATAGTCGGTTGTCTCAAATTTTAGAAACAAGCTTCACCGAATATTGGCTTTGCCCATTTGGGGTCAATCCATCCAATTTTGCGATTTATACTAAAATTCTCAAAAAATTTAATCCCCCGATGAACTATTGTGATAGATGGATCTTGAAATCAAGAGAAAATTATGATACATATAACATATTATACCTTTACCTCCAGGGAGAACAACCATTATATATGTTGGTGATTTATATTACCAATGTTATTTAAGTGTAATGAGTTAATTTGTAGACCAAATGCGATCTTGATAAACATCGAACAAGTGCGGAGTGGTACGGAGTGCACACTTGTTTGATTTTGTTCAAGATTGAAAGTACACTGCTATTTAGGGGCGAAACCCCTGAATTGACGGGGTCTGGGGGCAGCGCTCCTGGTAGCGGGGTTCGAGGGGCGGCAGCCCCTGCGGGGTCCAAGGGGCAGAGCCCCTGACAACTGGGATCGAAATTCATTTTTCTAAAAATAGATCCGGTTTTGATCCTTGTGGTGATGACAACGCCTATTAATACCAAGTATGTTAGTCGTTGTTGAGCCCTATTCTTGGTGATTTTATATCATATATGTTGTGGTATTCTCACTTTTTGTGTCAGTGTTTGTTTGGAAAGAAAAGTTACAAACACGGGTTAAATGCGTACAAATTGGAAGAAGTTTGGAGATAAAGACAAAAAACAGTCGCCTGAACACGTGCGCTGCGGGGAAGTATGAAGGCGGGCAGCGCTGAGTCAACGATAAGGCAGTGGGAAGAATTCAAATGACGAAAAAATGGGGATAAACCTACACGCGCGCCGCGGATATCAAAGTTGCGCGACGCGGGCATTAAATTTCCACAACTATAAATAGAGGCCATTAGGTCGAAATCAGTAGGCAAGAAACGACCCATAAGGTGGACTTAAGGCTTCTTTGACTCCAAGTTTCGGTTTTCAGTCACCATTCGTGGTATTTATGTTTCTTCACTTAGTTTTCATATTAATTTAGTTGTTTTAGTAGTTTAGCTTGGTGTTTTTGGGTGTGACAACCATTAGCATTAGGTTAGAACTTCTGATTTTCGTTGGTTTACTGTTTTGGATGTTTTGATCTGAGTTTTATTCAATTAATCATTCGGTTACAATTTTATTGATGTTTTTCGGTATTTTGATGTTTGAATGCTTCGATGTTTTTGAGATTGATCTTGTTTGTTTCTGTTACTGAATTATACTTCTGATTTCAGTAAGCAAACTAGGTTAGGGTTAAGTGTAAGTTCCATTTAGTTCATGCTTGGATTTGGATTTTGTTTGGAATTTGGTTTTTGAACTGTTTTTGGGAAAGCATAGAGACTAGTCCCTCTGGTTGTAGCGTGACACTGCAACTGGTAATCTGTCACCTATCTTGACCACGTAATTACTGTGGATCGACCCTGACTTCCACTGTACTAATGAGAGTGAGGTTTTTAACTATTTTTAACCACACGACGACCTAAGCGTGTCAAATTTTGGCGCCGTTGCCGGGGAGTTGTGAGCTTAAGAGTAGGTGATCTGTAGGGATTTTAGTTTCTGATTTTGTTTTTTAATTTTGAGATTTTATTTTGGTTAGTTTTTGTGTTTTGGTTTTGGCGGGCGTGTTGCACTAGTGCATGCGTACCCGTCAGGGTGGGCAGTCTTCACCCTTGCTTTTTGACTCAGAAATTGAACGAACCGTGCGCAAGAACCGTGCACGTAGGCGCTTAGATAAAATGAGTCCTGATAGTGTTAGTGTAGAGGATATTACTAATGAGCCTGTGGACGAGGTAACAGGAGGGGGAATTCCATTTATACCCCCAGTGTCAGAATTTTATTTTGGTAGCACGAGTGCTACTGGTGGTGCGGTTTCAGCCCCCGCATCAATACCAGCATGCACTCCGCCTTCATTTCCACCATTACAAACATCAACCAACCTTTTTTCCGCCGTGATGGTGTGGGGAGCGCCGACCCGAGATGGCACCCCACCGCCACGCCAGCAAACCACCATTTCACAATTACAACAATCGCTACCATTACAACCACCATATCAACCAACCACCTTTAAGCAACAAACCGCTTTTCAAACTTTACCGCAACCAACCCAATATGTACAACTACAACAACCTCCACCACAACAATATCAATACCAGGAGGTCGAGCACAGATACGAAGAGGAGGATGAAGGTTAGATTCTTCCACAGCAGCAGCAACAATGGAACAGAGGTCGGGGACCTCCACGAAGGATGCAACAACCGCAAGGTCAACAAGGGTACAACAACAATCATCACTATGACTGTAACTTCGTTCAACCTTTATACTTTGCACAACCGAGAGGGCAATCGGTTGCGTCGCACTTCCAACCGCGGGAGTATGACGACTCAGATCCCATTTATATTCCTGAGAATGTAGAAGCTCAAATAGAAATTAGACCACAACTTTTAGGAATACTGCTTGAACTTATGGGATATAAACAGGATGATCCATATAATCATTTGTATGAGTTCATAGCTATAACATATGCCAATACCCCTAGGAACACGAATAAGAACATCTTTAGGTTGAGGCTATTCCCATTCACTCTAAAAGACAAAGCGAAGTATTGGTTTACATCTCTTCAGTCTAATAGTGTCACCACATGGGAGCAGTTGAAGGCTAAGTTTTTACAAGAGTTCTACCCGGCATGTAAGACTATAGAAATTAGGCGAGCCATCCAAGATTTTCATCAGAACCCGGGTGAGGCATTTCACGAGGCTTGGGATCGTTTGAAGGAGTTGATGCGCTCTTTTCCTCACCACGACGTTTTGAAGTGGCAGCTGGTCAAATTATTCTTTGAAGGTGTGGATTTAACAAATCAAGCGATGATCAATGCATCGTCCAGTGGTACCATAATGATGCAAGATCCCGACGATGCGTGGCGATTTCTGGAAAAGCTTAGCAACGGATCAAACTTCTTATTCAATTCTCCTATTTCCTTCTTGATAAGCTAATGTCCACGTTACAGAACGGGCCCCAGAGTCAACAACAAGGAGGCCAACAGGGACAGAGGACCCAAGAGGCGAATCAAGTTTTTGGTCGAGGTCAAGGACAGTACAATAACGGACGATCCTACAGACCTTACAACCAGGGTTCTCAGAACTTCAACAATTAGAGGTAGGGTAATTATCAAGGGCAGTCGTCCAATCAGCCCAGGAAATTTCAACCCGCAAACAACAGCAATTCAAGTAGGAGCAGCAGCAACAACAACAGGGGGCAGCTAATAACAACAAATGCCCCAGGAAACCAAGAAGACCTGACTGCAAAGATGTATGAAATGTTCAACACTACTCAGCAGTAATCCCAAGCTAATGCCAAGGTCATCGCCAACATGGAGAGGCAGATCGCTCAGATGCCTGAGGATCAAAGAAAGAGGGATAATGGCACGTTGCCTAGTACTACGGAAATCAACCCAAACCATACTCAACGGGCAGGAAAGGAGCACGTGAATGCCGTTGATTCTGAATGGAGGAAGGTAACTGTGGAAGACTTACTAGGATACGAAGATGAAGCTGAGGTTGAAGGGAACAGTAAGAATGAAGAAGAAGTTAATGTTGAAGAAGTAAAAGATAAGGATGAGGAGGAGATTCAAGTTGAGAAGGAAACTCAAGTCAAGGAGGACAAGGATGTCCATGAGGAGGAGCAGCCAATGGTGGCTGGCATTAAACAAAGAAAGAAGGATAAGAAGGAGAAGAAAGAGCAGGAAGTGCCAAACAAATCAACTGGGCCATCGATGAACCAACCTTTGTGGGATGAGTTAAAGAACGCTCCTGAAGATACAAAAATTCTTTAGTAGATGTGTGAGAAAAATGGAAAAAGCAAGACTCCCACACCTGATATGGTAAGGTTGACGATTAAAGCTAGTGAGGCATTGTTGGGAACATTGCCTAAAAAGGAAAGAGATCCTGGATCGCCGTTGATTACTGTCACGGTGGGAGATGTGGTTATCAGGAACACCTTTCTGGATTTGGGAGCAAGTGTTAATGTGTTACCAGGATATTTATATGACAAATACAAGAATGAGGAGTTGGAGCCGGCAAGGACGATTCTGCAACTAGCTGATCAGTCAACTAAGGTCTCACGGGGCAAGTTAACGAATGTGATAGTGAAAGTCGGTGATTTCTTCTATCCCGTGGATTTCTTAGTCATGGAATACGAGAGTTTGGAGGACGCGCCCGTGCTGATTTTGGGACGTCTATTTTTGGTTACGGCCGCTGCCGTTATAGATTGTAAGACGGGAGATTTAGATATCTCCTTTGGGACAAGGAAACGTAGGTTAAATATGTTTGGGATTCTCATATCTCTACCACAAATGTATGATGATAAGTATTGGAACAACAATCAGCTGATGGCACCAGGAACTAGAGATAAAGGGAAAAAATGGACACGAGTAGGAGAAGGTGGAAAGGAATAGATCCTAAGGGAAACAAAAGAACATCTGCTATCGACCATTGATAAGGTGCATCTGCTTGACATGATGGAAATGATGGAATTAAAACATCAGCAGTATGAAAAGGATGCCCGGTGTAGGGAGGCGAAAGTCTTCCAGCTCCTGGACGCGCAGCAGCAGTGGATTAGCCAAGTCAGCGATCGGATGACGCAACTCACATCATTGCTGGCAACGATGGTTCACAACTTTGCACATGAGATGAACAAGATGATGCCTCGGGAGGATCGTGAAGAGTAGGAGGAATCCGTCTGGCTGAAGACGTTAAACTTAGCGCTTGTTGAGAGGCAACCCATCCGTTATAGGTTAGGTATTTTGTTTCTTAGGAATGATTAGGAAATTATTATCATCGTCGTTACATGTGTTATTGGTTCGAGGCAAGTGTGGGGTCACACGAAGGATTTTGGAGATTTGAAGGTCGCGCCGCGGTATGGAGTTTGGCGCGCCGCGCTTACGCAAGACAACCCGATGCGTAGGGGTTGATTTGGGGACACGCACGCCGCGGCTAGCCCATTACCCGCGATGCGGGAAACGATCAGTCAGTGTTTTCTCTTTATAAGGTACGTTGCACACACACAAACCCCCACGCCGCGCCTCAAAGCTCCGATCAACCAACTAATTTCTTGTTATTTTCTCGTGTATTTGATTCCCACGATTGAGGTATGTCATTCTAACTCGTTTCTACTAGTTAGAATTAGCAATTAGGCCGTGAAATTAATTGAATTCTTCAAAAACTGAAAAACTTAGAAATCGGCAATGCTGGCTCGTAGGGTGTTTTGTTTGGAAAATAATCACCCTAGAGGGGCTAGTCGGTGCTTAGGCTACCTTGTAGTGGTATTGGATCGAGTTAACAGGTCAAAAATCGAGGGTTTGGTGTTTCAGTTCGTAACAGGCTTCGGCGCGCCGCGCCTTGGTTCTTGGGCCGCGCCGCACCTCGGTGGGGAAGACAAGGGACTAAAGTTGCAATTTTTTTTTGTTTTGTGTGATTTGTTTGTGCAGATGGCTTTCAGACGTGACCACCCTTTTCTTCAGTTCCCTGAGATCCTAGAGAGTACTCTAGAGTATATTACACGGAGGGATGCGTTGCTTTCTCGCCGGGTTCTCGAGGCGACCATCTTTGACAAAGATGTTCTGGGTCAGGCCGTATTGTAGGCCGAGATCGAGCCACTTCTTCACCGCACTTGGTCCTCTGGGGAGTTCACCTTTACGTGCCATGGCTGGGAGAGGCTGATGGCCAACCGGGACGACACTATCTATATGGAGCTTCTCTTGGAGTTCCTTTCTACTGTCCATTATACACCGAGGGCGCAGGAGGCCTTTGGCCGGCGGGCACTATATCACTCGCTTGGCCCGATCATACAGTTTGTTGACTGCTGATATCATAGCAACCTTGACGGCAGTACCGCCTATGCGCACATCGGTCCGGTTCTTGGAGACCATGGGCATGATCCATCAGCCACAGCCAGGGCGTTATTTGAGGGTGGCGACAGAGGCGCCACGGGCATCCCGACCAGCCCATGAGGAGGGACCGGCGAGACGTCGCAGAGAGTTGCGGCACCAGTTGCACCGGTAGAGCCACAACAGTCGGAGGAGATGGCAGCTATCCGACGATTGGAGGGCAGGGTTGCTGGTATTGAGGACCAGCTGGCATGGATATGAGAGGTACTTTTGGAGATGGCCTCTCAGCAGGGACGACGCCCCCGACCTTTCCCGGCCCGAGCATATGATCACGAGGCAGGTTCTTCCAGGCCACCCGGGGACGATTGATGTATTTTTCTTTTCTTTTTGGGATATATGTACTAAACCTATGACACTCTTTTATTTTTGTTTGTTTATATGTTAGTTTGTTTGTTTGTCTTTTTGTATTTGATTTGTTTGTGAGTGATGCATGTAATAACTGAATGGAGTATCTGGAGGAGTTGTTTCAGGCAAGTGTGGGTTCACTATGCCCCTTCCGCTTGCCTTGATCACCGGCGTGTTTTACTGTTGCGCTACAACTCCTGGAATTTGAAGCAAGAATTGTTCGTGTTTTTTGTACCTGTGACAGTCAAGTACCATCAAGCAGTCAACCGTCTAAGGGGTAACTCTTTCTCCCTAGTTTTGAAATAATTTTGTACAACAGGGACGTTGTACGGTTTTAAGTGTGGGGTGTGGATGGTCGAAAGAGTAGTTTTTTGAAATTTTTGCAGAAATGAGTCATTTTCAAAAATTTTAGCAACTTTTTCAAAATTTTTATTAGATTGTAATTTTGAAACGGATAATTTGTGAATGTTATAGCATTGGTATTCTTCAAGGAATACTGTTTAGTTGTTATCATGCTATTGTTTAGTCAAATAAGTTGAGTTTTAAGAGATAGAAGATTGGGATATTTTAGGATTGGAATTTAGGAAGGGACTGTCAATCAGTGGCCTTTGTTGTTCGAGCCGGTAAGTCTAAAATGGGTGGGACTTATGCACCTTGCCACCTAAGATCGTTTGGTCTGGGATGGTATTTCTGAAAGCTCGTTACACGGTCAACATCGAAAGTCATGGATTATTCTTTTATGGCCTTTAGAATCTGAATGATTATGTACACTTTCCTGTGGACAGAAAATTTATAATCAAGGGTTCTTTAGAAAGTCATGAATTCCAAAGAATATTCTGGTTATGTTTTGACAGACTATTTCAATCTAACTCCTGAGGCAATAATCTTTGAAATTGAACACATTCAAAAATTGTTTGAGTCTTAGTTAAAATCTGTTAAAAACTCTCTTGCTTGGGGACAAGCAAGGCACAAGTGTGGGGTGTTTGACAACGTCTAGTAATATCAAGTATTTTAGTCGTTGTTGAGCCCTATTCTTGCTGATTTTATATCATATATGCTGTGGTATTCTCACTTTTTGTGTCAACGTTTGTTTGGAAAGAAAAGTTACAAACAGGGGTTAAATGCATACAAATTGGACGAAGTTTGGAGATAAAGACAAAAAACAGTCGCCTGAACACGCGCGCCGCGGGGAAGTATGAAGGCGCGCCGCGCTGAGTCAACGATAAGGCGGTGGGAAGAATTCAAATGACGAAAAAACGGGGATAAACCTACACGCGCGCCGCGGATAACAAAGTTGCGCGACGCGGGCATTAAATTTCCACAACTATAAATAGAGGCCATTAGGTCGAAATCAGCAGGCAAGAAACGACCCATAAGGTGGAATTAAGGCTTCTTTGACTCCAAGTTTCGGTTTTCAGTCGCCATTCGTGGTATTTATGTTTCTTCACTTAGTTTTCATATTAATTTAGTTGTTTTAGTAGTTTAGCTTGGTGTTTTTTGGGTGTGACAACCATTAGCATTAGGTTAGAACTTCTGATTTTCGTTGGTTTACTGTTTTGGATGTTTTGATCTGAGTTTTATTCAATTAATCATTCGGTTACAATTTTATTGATGTTTTTCGGTATTTTGATGTTTGAATGCTTCGATGTTTTCGAGATTGATCTTGTTTGTTTCTGTTTCTGAATTATACTTCTGATTTCAGTAAGCAAACTAGGTTAAGGGTAAGTGTAAGTTCCATTTAGTTCATGCTTGGATTTGGATTTTGTTTGGAATTTGGTTTTTGAACGGTTTTTGGGAAAGCATAGAGACTAGTCCCTCTGGTTGTAGAGTAACACTGCAACTGGTAATCTGTCACCTATCTTGACCACGTAACTCCTGTGGATCGACCCTGACTTCCACTGTACTAGTGAGAGTGAGGTTTTTAACTATTTTTGACCGCACGACGACCTAGGCGTGTCAGGTGACCCTTATGTAGAACCCGAATTGGTGGTTGTTTATGACAGTTTTGGCGGTTGAGAAAACTGCTTGATGACATTTCTCGTCAGTTTTTTAGACAATATGATATTCCTGTTTTTGGTCATTTTCTGGTATATTCGAAAACATTAACTTCACATATTCTCTGTTCATATCTCTGAATTTTATCTAATTGAAGATTCGATTTGTACCATCGAAATACTTCAATTTGATAGTGATACCACGACTTTCAGAGAATCCAAGCAACCATTTTACCCCTAATTTCTAACAATATACAGAACTTAGCTTCAACTTCAGCTTCAGCCGCAACTTCCTATCATATTCATTCTTTACTGTATCCCATTAATAGCATCTACACATCAAATGTTAAAATAAATTGATTTATTCAGAGCTTCAACCAAAACACTAATAGATTGGTTGGGATAATCCACATCTTAATAAACCCAAATTTCTCAAAATTCACTTTTATTGACGAATTCGCCTTTAAATTTTGTGGTTATATAAAGGAGGTAGACTTCGGTAATAGTATACGCTTAATTGAACTGTTGATTGATTTAACATGTTTAAGAAAACATTGGAGGTGTTAGATGAAAAACCCAAAACAGAGACATGTATATTTAGTGATTCATGAAACCAACAACTTCTGAATGATGTGTTCTTAAAGAACAATGAGAGAAAAAGGACAATATGGGAGAGATGGTAGTTTGAAGGGGGCTTGACGATGCATTTATAGTAGAGATAAAGAATAAGAAAGGTATGTGGCTTGAAATAATATGATATGACAAACAACTATAAAGTTAAGGGTGGCAAGTAAAGTAACCTCAGTAGAGAGTCACCTTGATTACCACCACCGTATTTGGTGTGCAGGCTTTATGTTGCAGCGATATCGACAAAAATGGCAAACGAAGATGAAACGTTTCGAACGAAGAAGAAGAAAGGATTTGATGGAGAGAAGAAGAGGAACAGTAGCGGTATACAGATGTATCAAACCTGGCGGGGAGATGCGAACAAAGCACATATGACTCATCATCCCAAGTTGATAAATTTAACGAGGTTAAATAGTGAGCAGATGGCGAAAGAGTTAACAGAAATTGTATTTCCTCCTACATTTTATTCCTACTCATCATCCTATCCATGTTAAATGGTGACAACTGTCACACAAGTGTCACAATTAATAAAATTAATAATATTTTAAGACACATGTTACAATTTAACATGTGTAGAAAGATGAGTAGGAACAAAAGATAGGCGGAAATACAATTTCTCAAGAGTTAATGGACATGTTCATTATCAGCTCTTTGTTTACACTCCAAACCCAATGGTTGTCAGATGGGGAAAAATTAGTGGAATCAGTGACATGTTGGCTCTATTATAGCATATTTGATGCTGAGGTGTAAAAATGTTCAAAATGCCTCTTTAATTTACAAAAATTACTTCTAAAATCTTAAGCCATGTGCAATTTCCACTTTGCTTGATTTTTAGGAGAGAATAGTTATATATATATATAATAATGAAATGATATATATATATATATATATATATATATATATATATATATATATATATATATATATACACACACACACACATTCCTCCACAGTTCGAACGGTCTACGGAGCACGAAAATTCAATCTAGATCTGAAATAAAGAAACAGCATGGATGGGAGCTCTTTGGTGAAAATATCGGCATACTGGGATGACGGCAAAACATGTAGTATGCATATCTGCCCATCATAACTTGATCACGAACTAAATGTATGTCAATCTCAATGTGTTTGGTGTGATGGTGTTGAATCAGGTTATTAGATAGATAAATCGCTCTTATGTCGTAGTGGACAAGATTAGCAATGTCAAGAGGCTTTTTCAGTTCATGTAGCAGGCTACAGATTCAACATGTCTCTACGACTACAGTGGCACGATATTCAGTTTCAATACTCGATCAAGAGATAGTGCCCTAGCGCTTGGAAGAACAAGACAAATAATTGTATCCTAGAATGACATAATATCCATAAGTGGATTGACGACTTACGAGACACCCGACCCAGTCGACATCAGAATAGACAGTAAGACCATGCTAGGATATGACGTATAGCTGAAGGTAGTGAGATACTTGAGTATAACAATGGATCCACTTAAGAGGGGTGTAATGTGGTTCTCGTAGGTCGTGTATGTGAAGATATATATGATTTACGACATACGTTATATCCGATCAGATGAACGTGAGATATTGTAGAGCACTTGCAAAGATTGCGAAAAAGAGTCGATTCAGAACCCGAAAGGAAGAAGCCATCCAGTTTAGCAAATATGTTTCTCGGAGTGCAAGCTTGTTTGCAATTAAGCATGTTGCCTCCTGCAGAATATTAACATCATATTTTTATTGAGACAAAAACATGCCTTAGATATCCCTGGTGACAAAAAATACCTAGAAAATAGTTAAGGTCACTGAGATCAGTGATAGTGAACTCAATGTCTAAGGTGGTCGTGATATGACGAAGAAGCGGCGATGATAATGTTGTCAAAATATAGTAAAAATAAGTTGGGGAAGCCCCTTGAGGAAATATAAATAGAGAAGAATCATATTAGTTATAAAAATTTAAGTCTAAAATAAATTGTGTAAAGCACTGAAACCATGCACGTGGGTTCTGATTGATGTTGTAGAGGGACCACTGTTAAAGACATATGTGATTAGGGAAAGTTGGGTCCCTAGGTCCTGGTGGCTGTTACATGTAAATAGTCTCCTAAATATGCCTATGCAAAAAGGCATTCTTCACGTCAATTTATAAGGCCAATTTTGGGACACAACCATATCGAGAAAAATACAAATTGTGGCCGATTTTACCACGGGATTGAACGTGTTATCACAATCAATATTGGGGCATTGGCTTTTGCCATTATCTACGAGTATAGCCTTTTATCGAGCTAAGGAACCATTTACATTGTGTTTCTTTATTTAAATAGCTAGATACAATTAACCATACTATCATTACTGGATATGAAACAAGTACCCACATACCATTAGAAATAAGTAATTCATAATCCTCTTTCATAGCATTATGCGAGTGAGGGTCATTAAACGCTTGAGTGTAAGAACAAGGTACAGGATAGGAGGAGTCGATGTGTAGATTTAGCTTATGAACTGGTTTAGAGATCCCCAGACGAGGTCATGTTGTTATGGGGTGAGTGAAGGTGGTTGGAGGTGGTTGTATGGATTGGGGCGACTAGAACTTGAGTCGAATAAATAGAAGGGGCTGGTAGTGAGTTGACTAGAAAATGTGACACAGGGGCAACCAGATGACAATGTCAGCCAAATTTGATTAAGTTACATAGACGAAGGATGGTAACGGGAAAAATAGCCTCGCCGAATGTGACGTGAAGGAGATTATCATCTTCTAGGTGGCAAGAATAAGACATAGATAACCATGATGATGAAATAGATACCCGAGAAAGATGCATGGTGTTGTACGAGGGGCTAATTTTTAAGGAGTGGTGATGTGTGGAAAACATAGACAATTGAAAACTCGAAGGTGAGCATATACAAGGTGTTTGTTAAAAAGTTTGAGGGTGTATCATTGTCCAATTTCATGGACGAAAGGATGTTGAATAGGTGGACCGCCATATGGAGTGCTTCAATCCAATAAATTAGAGGTAAGTAAACATGATTCATACACTTCTCATCCAACAATAACATTGAACGAGTCTCTAAAAATGGCTGGAATAGTGATCGATGTCGTATAAGACTTGATATGTATTCGAATTTCGAAAAGAGCTAGTTTCTCGTATATGTAACCAAGTTCTTTCCGGTAACGTAGTCTCCACATCGTCGAATAAATCCACCAAGATTTTAATCCGTGTAATAATTACCTTCTTATATATATCGTCCTCGAATAGGTTGTCCAAAGTTACCCAAACATGTCGAGCGGTCGCATTCTTCTTGATCAGAATCATCGAGATAAGAGATTTAGACACAATACCTAGATCCACATTTTAATTATGGACTTTATATGGTTTCGTTAAATCCTTTCCGTTGGAGGTATTTCTTTGGGTTCGTTTAAATGTTCGAAGACTGATGAACCTAAACAATAAGTCTCGAAGGGTTTGTGCCATGATTTGTAGTTCAACCAGTCAAAATCAAGAATCAATGAAATGTATGACTTTATGTGTGATGTCTCGTGGCTTCTCGGAGGTCATTTATGTAGCCATAGATAGGGAGAAAATAGTGGAAGAAGACGAAACCTTCTCTTGGCAGCATTGGATGTGTTATGCGCCGATGGAAAGGTTCGCCAGGTAGGGATGTCAATGGAGTCAAACGGGATGGGGATACCTTCCCCCGCTCCCGATTTTTAAACTAAAAAAATCTTTTTTTTGACTAAAATAAATTCAATTTTGGGCTAAAAATTTATTTTTTTGGGTTATATATATATATATATATATATATATATATATATATATATATATATATATATATATATATATATATATATATATATATATATATATATACTAACGAGGCCCTGCAGGGTTTCGGGACTGGGTTGCCCACCCCCGCCCCCAGCCTTGAATTTTTCATAACATTACCCTTGTACGGGTTCAAGGTCCCACAGGGTTTTTGCCATCCTTATCGCCAGGAAAGAAGAGAAACAGCGAGATTTTGTAGGGAAGGTACTTTAGAAAATCCGCTCTAATACCATGTTACTTTTTGATAACTTGTACGCCTCTTTCTCATTATCACAAGAATATGTATATTACCAGATCCGTTATTGCAAGTGAAATTCCCCATGATGTGTAGCATGTTATTAGGCATACCCCATGATGTATACCATACTCTTGAGGATGATAGCTTTCCTAAGGATATGCTTGATGTTCTAATCATGACTTATGAGGGATCAAAATAAGTAATGGAAAACTAGAAGATGATGACAAGAAAATATGAGTACTTCATAGCACATTTCAACACACTTGCTAATAGCATGAAGAAACCTTTGCATCCACAAGACATATTTTGAAATAATCCATAAGTTCATATCTTTACTTTTACTTGGACCCTTCGTGCTCGAGCTTTAGCATGTTTATACTAGTATTGAGTTTTGTATTTGTTTGGCCAACCTCTCTCTTGTTGGGAGGGTTTCTGTTTCCCAATCAATCGTACGATATCACCATTTGAGGTTTTTGAAACTCAAAAAGGCTTTTCTTTCCTCTTTTTCTTATTTATCGACCTTCCAAGTAGTAAAGTTGTATATATATTTATAGTGGTTGTTACACCCGTGGAGTTCGGTGTTTCTGCTATCCTTGTCAAATTGAACGCAAACGTCACAAAATTAGGTTGACTAATGTCTTAGAGCTAATTTTCCCACCAATGGCATCCTTGGTCATTTTTTTTATCACCTTATGGTAAGGGTGAGGTATAGTGTCATATTTCGTAGTTTACTTTAGGGACGGTGCTAGTGACGGATTGTCAAACCACAGATAACTTTTCTTCTTGAAGGTATGGCGTGAGAAGGAATATAATATGAAGAAAAAGCACAAAAAGGATAAGTGGTAACTCCAGGAAGCTTCATGACTCTTCATAGCTTATGTTAATATTGCATATGAGGGTATAACATTTGTGTCCAGTAATTAGTAGTATATCTTATTTTTGGGCCTATAAAAAAGTGGATCACTTAAATGGGGAGCATCAGTTTTGGGTCAAGAGTTAGTAGTTATCTACTTTTTGGGCCTATAAGCCTGTTTTTGTGCCCAGTAAAGATTGGAACACGGTAAACCATAAAGAAAAAACATGGTATCACCAAGATGGCAAGATTGATTACTCTTACCCCTTAATTTCTGTTTCTGATTTCCACTATAAATTAATTTGAGATTTAAAATCGCCATTCCTTTCAAGTGTAAACTTTCATAAGTTAATAATTTTCATCAATTGGTTGAGTGACTCAAAAGACAAACAGGGCGGAACTATGAAGAGGCCAGGGAGGGCCATGGCCCCCCTGATTTTCTAAGTTATAATACCATGATTATATATACTTTTGTAATTGGTTTTATATTTTCAGTATGTTTTGGGCTTTTGGCCCTCTCGTTTCATTATAAATTAATATATATTCAAGAAAAGCTATTTTACTGACTAATTTACCCCAAGCAAAACATGAAAATCAAGATAACTAATTAATAAAAAAAACTAATAAGTTAGGAAACTGTATCAATTAGCAACGGAAAGCCCAAAAATTACTGAAAAAATCAAAACAAATCCAAATAAAATCAGGATTCCAATTGATTTGAAAACTAAAACTCTGTAAAAACCAAAAACCTATTCTAATTACTAACTTTATATTGAGAAACAACAAACCCTAAATCGCTAACGTCAGAATATAATTGCTCATCGGAAAAAAAAAAGTTGTCACAGGAAACCATAGAAAACCATTGTCTCCGTCTCTTCGTTATCGTCTCATGTCTCAACCGTTCGTAGTGGCCTACATAGACTGCCGTTCGTCGTTTCCAGTGGTTCCTCTACTCCGTTTATTAATCTGACTTGCGTTTTCCGACGCTTACGGCTACCCGGAATCGTGCTTAAATTCTTTGCTCTTTGCCTGCACTTTGTTTGTTCACAGCTCACACCAAAAGCTCGTCGTCGACTTGTAAGATTCTCACTCTAATTCTTTTTTCTCTTTCTCTCACAAAGTTATGGTATAATATGGAAGATGGGTAGATAATGAACAGCAGATATCAAGTCATAAAATGACAGTGGATAGGACATATAGAGTTAAAAACCTATATTGCTTGTTAGAGTAAAAAGCCTGCAATAATTTTTTTCTATTACGTCTTGTTTTATTAATATCTATATCAATTATATTGTGTTGTTACTATAGCATATATATACATAATCTATGATACATCATCGAAAATTCAAACACAAAATAGGATTGATACTTTTGTTTGTCCATAGATGTTAAATTTTTAGTTCTTATTTTTATTAGTTATTAGTTAATTTTTTATTGTTATAATAGTATAATTATAATTACCGTAAAAAAGTTAAGTTAATTAAAGTTCATTAGTTGTTTATGCCTATTATTTTGAAATTTGTTTCGGCCCCCCTAGTTCTAACGTTCGTGTTCCGCCCCTGATTAGACAAAGTCGCATGATGCTCCGTGTGTGGTCGTGGCGTTGTGCTTACAAAGTGAAGAATCCAACAACACTCGGTTAATTAATTTTATGAAAAAAATCCTAAATTAATTTATGAAAAAGCCTAAATTAATTTTTATTTATAAAAAATGATAGAAAACCGGCTAATGTTTTCAAATTAGTCATTTTTAACATTTTAAGCAGATAACTACATGTTTTATCTTCGATAAAATCCTAATATTTTGGCTCAGTTTACGGAAAAGTCCCAACATGTTTTATGTTCAATAAAGTCATGATATTTTGGCACAGTTTACGGAAAATTCTCAACTTTTTGTCTCAGTTTACTTGGAAAATATTATGTATTTTTACATGTATTTATGTTTTTAATAACGTATTTATATGTTTAAAAATGTATTTTTACCTATTTATAAAAAATTCTTAAAAATAACATATTTAATAACATAAAAAAATACGTCTTTAATAACATATTTAATAATGTATAAATATAATTAAAAATACATTAAAACGCATGTATAAATAACTTTTATAAACGTATAAATACGTAAAAAAATACGTTTTATTCATGTATTTATTCCAAATGACGGATATGGATTTCAGTAAGTTTGCTTATAGGGATTAGACCGATTGGAAAGTGACCGAACAAAATTGAATTGCATGGATCTAAATGATTATAAATATTTCTTGTTTAATTTAGGTTCTGATAGCAATAGTTTCGTGGTTTCAAGAATGATATCCAATATTAGCTGCTATAAATTTCCTTTAGGTTTCATATTGTTAGGTAATTATGAAGTTATTATACCGCTTACTTTATGCATTTTTAAGTATTTTTACGTATTTTAAATAAATACATGTATAAATATGTAAACATACGTTTTCAAACGTATAAATACATTATTAAAGATGTAAATATATATAAAAATACATAATTTTTTCCAAGTAAACTGAGCCAAAATGTTCGGATTTTTCCATAAACTGGGCCAAAATATTAAGACTTTATTGAAGATTAAAAATATTGGGATTTTTCCGTAAACTGAACCAAAATATTATGACTTTATTGAAGATAAAATATGTAGTTACCGTTTGAAAATGCTAAAAGGGGCTAACTTGAAAACATTAGCCGGGTTTCTGTTATTTTTTGTAAATAAAAATAATCTGGGACTTTTTCATAAACTAGACCAAAATATTGAGACTTTATTGGAGATTTCCATATATACATATACATATACGCGTATATATATATATATATATATATATATATATATATATATATATATATATATATATATATACTAGCGGCGTACCCGCGCGATGCGGCGGGTGACGATAATTCGTTTCGACAATTAGTTTTCGAGCGGGGATTAATTTCCTAACGGCAGACGCGTGCGATGCAGCGGTGACGATAATTTATTCCGACGATTAATTTTCGAGCACCGGGCGAACGTCAAGATTTTCAGTCCAAGAAATCGTTTTACTACGTCGGACATTTCTAAAATACCCCACACAAAAGGCTATAATGCCAGAAAAATAACACAACAATAAACATTGCTACCTACCAAACTCAGATCATACAAACTTTATTGAATCAATTAACATAATCTAAAAGAGTAAAATTCCAAAAAAAAAATTGCATTAGCAACTTTTTATAGGAAAACCCATTATTAACTTTTCTTTTGCGTAGATCCATTGATCTTTACAAAAGCTTTCACTCTAACCACCTTTAACCCATTAAAGCAACTTTATTGTGTTAGATGCACGCCTAAAAAGCAACTTTGTTGTGTTAGATGAACGCCTAAAAATTGCCAAAAAACACACATGTGATTATCATGAAGAAAACAGTATATGATTATCATGTTTGTATATTTGTTAGTAAGTAAATTACATAAATAAATTATGAAGAAAAGACTAAGAGAAATTACACCAAAAGCTATGTTTATTGTTGTTTCCATTCTGTCCGATGTATTCAATCTAGCTTCACCAAATTGTTCCATATGCAACCCATATGCTCTCACTGAAAGATCAACACCTCATTGATGTCATATCTAGACTTGAGCTCTACCAAATATCTATAAGAATCCGCCCTTTCCTACAAAAATAATGATATACCAATTGAAATCATACAAAATCACTAAATGGAATAAAAAGTAAATTATTTAAATTTCAAACTTATAAATTTTATTACAATACAACTGACCAGAACCATTAGATAAGAAATGGCATTCATCCACCTAATTTCAAGCCAAAAATGACATCTTATAAATACAAAAGTAGATGAAACCCAATAAAATCGATGTCTGCCACAGACTAAAGGAGTAACCAACATCTTCAACAAACCCTGAAGGTTCAAGTTCCAGGATGACAGTGATTTTGAGTTAAATACTCAAAAACAAAAGGCTTCAATTAGATACAGCATGTATAAAAAGATGTATTAGAGACAAATTAGGGATTTTGAAAACAACAAATGAACAGGTATAATAGCAACAGGATCTGCGCTTTCTTTCTCTACCAGACCTTTCCTGAAGTTGTAATTTTTGGTGTCTACGTTGATTTACCGGGATCTGGGATCAAAATCGAACCCATAACAGATATCAGATCCCTGAAGTTGAACGGTAGAGAATCAATTGTAGTTGCAAAAGATTGGTTCATAACCCTAACTACAAAGAAGACGAAGCATTCACCCACACTGTTACCGTCAATTGAGAGAGAGAGCAAGAGAGAGATACCATTAATTCTGGTGGTGGAGTGTGTTCCTGGCGATGATCATGGAAACGACAATCTACGATATATGGAGAGTTTAGTGCGAGTGTAACATAGTTGTGAGTGGTTATAGTATTTTCGAGAGAAGGGGACAGATGGTTTAGAGAGTATTAGATAGTCACCAAGCATAAATACATAAAAGTCACATGAGTAGAAGGCTTACATGTGGGCCTCTGCAAAATTAGGCATCAAATTCAAGGGTTTTGTCAGATACACACTGCAAGGTATCACTGACGATCCAAAAGATCGGGGTTCATCTATAACCTGCAAAAAAATAAAAAAGAACAATCAGAAGCCAAAATAAGAGTTGATCAACTTCAAAGTAAGTAGCAGCGGGTAGTGGTGGTGTATATAGAAGAAGCTGGGTTTACCATAATATCTTTGGAGACGGAAAGTAGGGGCGAGAGAATGAGTGGAATATCTAGGGTATTTAATGTCTCCTGGAGACTTTTTTTACTGGAATTTCTATTCAAATTTTGAACAACCCGCTCAACATATTTTGAAGTTTAAACAACCCGCTCAAATGTCTTCAAATTGATTAAATGCAATGAAATCTTGTACCTCTTAAAGTTTTAAGACATATGTGTTTAAAAAACTTGTACATATTATATATGCATTATAGAATATATATATATATATATATATATATATATATATATATATATATGATAGTGTATCATAAGTGACACGCATGCCAACGCCAACACATCAGTACCACCAACTCGACGGCCAGCCAGCTGCCAAGGGCCGCGCGACCTGCCTAGCTGGACGACATCCAATTCAGTAGCTTCGAATAGCTAGGAATTATACAGACCAATGAGAAGATGACACCTTCCCTCACAATAGCCCATCGTGCAACTTGCTGATAACAAATGATTCAGGCAGTGTACGAACCATTACCTGGCCAGCCCAATGAACCAATCAGAAGCAGGCGCAGAGAATCAACCAATGAGGAAAGACCCACGATCCTAACGGCCAGATGGTCCCCAAAGAAGGTACAACGGTATATGATGATCTTCCCCATGGGAGATCATCATCGTAATTCATACTCTCACTCTCACTGTACCTTTCCTCTTCACTTTTCCGATCACCGTACTAACTAGATCGTCGAAGTGCCCTTCCGGGAACGCCTCCCGGAGTGCGACTGACCCATTCTTTCGTTGTTGTGAACCCAGCTCTGCGTCTTCATCGACTGGCAATTCCTAGACGGGTCCTGGTTACATCATTGGCGCCATCCGTTGTGCGACAACACAAAGATCACACTCTCGCAAAACTGAATGGCTATACCATCAGGAAATCAGCAAAGTAACACTATCCCAAGCCTAATTCGACCGATGACGTCCCTAGACGCTGTTACACCTCAAACCCCGATAACCACGCTTAACGCAACTCTCTCAGCAACCATCGTATCTACTATACCACCATGGCAGCCGCCGATGCCAAACCCCCTGACGCCACCGATACCGTACCTCAACCCTTTTCTCCATGCTGGGACATTAGTAACTCCACCGCTGTTCACACCTCCAACAGCAATCCCTACGACAATAGCAACACCGATGAATTACCCTATCCCATTGAGCCTCCCGTCAACAATTACGGCACCCTTCATTACGACACCCTTCATTACAGGAATACCTCAAAATATGTTCGTTAATACCCCCATACCACAAACCCAATTTGGGCCAACGCCATTTTATGGCGGTGGTTATACGCCACCGTACATGACACCGCAATACCCTTTCGTACCGCTTCAACCACCTTTTCAGCAGTATATGCCGACTCCAATCCCAACAATAACGAACAATCGTTCTCCCTTTGTCAAGGAACTAATGGATTACGAGATCTCGAGTACAGCCAAATTACCGACGTTAAAAGTATACAACGGTACGACGTGCCCTGATTGTCACATCGACACTTATGAATGGCATATGACGTCCTTGAAGCTAGATCAACGATTCTGGTGCACGTACTTTCCTACAACATTAGACGGGAACGCAGGCGCATGGTTTAAGAGCCTGGCACCAAGCAGTATCTATAATTTCGAGCAACTGAAGCAACTTTTCCTTACAAATTTCATGTAACTCAGAAAATATAGGGGAGATAATCACGCTATTATGGGATGTAAACAACGAGAAGGAGAGTCGGTGAAGGATTGTTTCAGACGTTTCAACAAAGGCACCTTAGATGTCCTAGGACAAGACGATAAAATGGTGACGGGTGCATTCACCTGGGGACTATTGCCAGGGCCCCTATCCAGGAAGTTTCTGGGAAACCACCCCAAACACGTCATGAGCTGAAGGAACGAGTAGAATGCTTCCTCCGTAGGAAGAAGGAACAGTAGAAAAGCAGTCATACCTTAAAGCGACTACAGACACATACCACAAACGAAATTATCGTTACCAACATCGCAACCGCCGTTCAGATTATACGGGCCCCTCTTTCAGAGGTGGAAGGCCCCCACGACGATACAACTCGTTCCCCAGGGAAGAGTCACGAAACCGGCATGCAGACATCTATGCAGTAAAAGAAATCACCACGAACAAGGCCCAGGACGGCAGACAACGATACTGGGAGTACCACAAGAGCCGAGCTCACGACACGTTCGATTGTGCCATGCTAAAACGAGAAATGGAAGAAAAGCAACTTAAAGGGAACTTAGTGGAAACGGCAAAGAAGCTGCGAGAACAATACGAAGTAGATAGAAATGCAGGTAGAAACCGAAAAGAAAACAAGGGGGCTGATCGAGGCCTGGAGATTTTAGCCATTCGCGCCTGTCAGAAGCGAATCTTACGCGCCAGCGGAGAAGACGCGTGCCATCGCTAAGGAACTTTAAACCTTAACTTCTCTATAGATGACCCGAGACCGGAAAATTGGCAAAGAGATAACCCTCTGGTCATTGTTGGATATGTCAAGGACATCAAAATTCACCGAGTGTATATTGACAGCGGGAGCGCTGCTGACATTATTCACGAGCATTGCTTCAACCTACTTCCCCAGGCAATCAGAGACGAATTGAAACCAGCTAGAGGGCGACTAATAGGGTTCACGAGTCACAGCATCTGGCCGATCGGAACTATTCACCTTCCCTTCACCTTGCGAAGCTTTGACGATAAATTGTACAAACCCGTCCTCATCGAATTTGTTGTAGTACGAGCACCATCAGAACATAATATGATATTAGGACACTCGGGACTTCTAAAATTCGGCGCGATAGCATCTACAGTTCATGGCACGCTCAAACTCAAAGCTCTCGGCGGCACAGCCTGCGTCCTAGCCACCAATCCCCAACACTTAAAATGTACCAGATCATGCAAACCACAGACATCATCCACCCAGTCAAGAAGACCAGAAGGGAAGAACCTAATGACAAGGAGGTTATCAATCGGGACCACCTCGATCAACCAGGCCGAATAGGCACTATGTTGCCCACGGCTACAAGAGAAACAATCATTACTCTCCTGCGGCGATACGGCAATTAATACTGAAGTTTCCAAACTGGTTGCTACCGGAATACTAAAAGAGGCAATTTTTCCCGATTGGATCTCCAACCCAGTGATAGTCAAGAAACACGACGGTAGCTGGCGTATGTGCATAGACTACACGGATCTGAACAAAGCGTGCCCCAAAGACTGCTACCCCCTGCCAGTAGATCAAAATGTAGAGTCGCTCCAAGGGTTTAGATGGAAGTGTTTCTTGGATGCATATAAAGGGTATCATCAAATACAAATGAAGAAGGAAGATGAGGAGAAAACGACATTTTACACCGATAGAGGAACATTCTATTAAAGAAAAATGTCATTCGGGCTAAAAAACGCAGGAGCAACTTACCAACGGCTAGTTGACCGAATGTTTCACGACCAGATTGGACGAAACATTGAAGTCTATGTCGACAATATGGTCATCAAGAGCCCAGGAACCGTAACCCTGACAACTGACATTGAAGAAACGTTTAAGACTTTGGAGAAAGCAAAGATGAAATTAAACCCCGCAAAGTGCGTTTTTGGAGTCGAGGAAGGCCAATTTTTAGGATACTATGTGACTAATCAAGGTGTACTCCCCAATCCAGCAAAAGTCCAAGACGCTCTTGATACCCAGCCCCCACCACACTAAAGGAAATGCAAGGTCTCAATGGAAAGTTGACTGCCCTGGGCCGATTCATCGCTAAATCAGCAGAAAAAGCGTTGCCGCTCTTTAACACGTTGAAATGACAAGTTAGCAAAGAAGGATTCAAATGGACACCTGCGGTCGACGAGGCATGACAGAGGATCAAGCAAACACTTGGAAATTTGCCAACACTCGCCAGCCCCATGCCAGGAGAAACGTTATCTACATATCTATCAGCGTCACAAGAAGCAATCTCAGCAGTCCTGGTGGTAGAAAGGAATACTAAGGAATTACCAGTGTATTTTGTGATCCGAGCACTCCAGGGCCCTGAGATCATTTATCCAATACTTGAGAAACTAGTACTCGTACTCGTGCACACCGCCAGACGCCTCCGACGGTACTTTCAGGCACATCACATTGAAGTTCTCACCAATCAACCACTAAAGCAAATTCTTCTTAAACCAGAGAATTCAGGTCGATTGGCCAAATGGGTGATAGAATTGGGAGAACATCATATCAAATATCGACCACGAATGGGCATCAAAGGTCAAGCTCTAGCTGATTTCCTCATTGAAATCCCCGAACAAGCATAATCAGAAGTACCAAACAACAAAAAATCTCCTACTGCTGAGCAGACATACGAATGGATCCTTTATACCGACGGAGCAGCAAGCAAAGAAGGATCAGGAGCAGGGTTAATCTTGAAGATCCCACAAGGAGAAGAAATTACATACGCGCTAATGTTTGATTTTAAAACATCTAATAACGAAGCAGAATATGAAGCTTTGCTGGCAGGGCTGAGGCTAGCAATCGAGAATGGAGCAAAGCAAGTTGCAGCCCTAAGTGACTCAATGCTAGTAACAAACCATATCAATCGCCTGTACGAAGCCAGAGATAAACGAATGCAAGGATATATGGACGCCGTCCAGAAGCTAACTAAGTCTTTCGATAGCTTTTCTATCAAACAAATCCCAAGGTCGGAGAATAGAAGAGCGGACGCTTTGAGCAAACTGGCATCAACTTCTTTCGATCATTTAATGAAGCAAGTACTAGTTGAAGTCTTGCTAGAAAGAAGCATCGACGAAAAGCAAATTTGTGAGACAACGAATGAAGGAACAACGTGGATGACACCATACTTAGAATACCCTAAATACGACACTTTCCTAGAAGATGACGTGGAAGCACGAAAAGTGAGAATCAAAGCTCCGAACTTCACGATTATCGAAGGAACATTATACAAGAAAGGATACTTAGCCCCATGGCTAAAATGCATAACTAAAGAAGAAGGACGACGAGTGCTAGACGAAACACACTCAGGACTGGCAGGAGCCCACGAGGGGGTAAGAGCATTAACTGGCAAGATTTTACGAATGGAAATTTTTTGGCCGGATATCCACCATGACACGACAGAAGTAACACGAAAATACACGAAGTGCCAAACTTTTTCCCCAACGCAAAACCTGCCTGCGCACCCCATGACGAGCATTAGCAGCCCTTGGCCCTTCTATCAATGGGGTATTGACATTGTGGGGCCATTTCCAGAGGCCCCCGGAAAGGTGAAGTTCCTCATTGTGGCAGTAGATTACTTCACCAAATGGGTAGAAGCCGAACCGTTAGCCTCCATCTCGAGGAGGAATGTCATCAACTTTATGTGGAAAAATATACTGACAAGATTTGGAACACCTCGAGTGTTAATCAGCGACAACGGTTTGCAGTTTGCAGAGAACCCCTTCCAAGGATGGTGCGAGGAAAGACAAATCCGCCAGCAGTTCACGTCAGTGGCCCACCCGCAAGCAAATGGCCAGACGGAGGTGACCAACCGAAATATCGTCAACGGGATCAAGAAACGGTTGGGCAAGGCTAAAGGCAATTGGGTAGAGGAGCTCTCGAGTGTTCTATAGTCTTACCCTACAACTCCCCGAACTAGCACGCAAGAAACGCCATTTAGCCTAGCATACGGCACGGAAGCTGTACTTCCACTAGAACTAATGGTAACCTCCCTCAGAACCTCCACCTTCAGACTAGAAAGAGCAGAAGAAGACTTGCGACACAATTTGGATTTGTTGGAAGAGAAACGAGAACTTGTTAACTTGCGACAAGCAGCATACAAGTCGAATACTGAGCGATATTACAATAAAAAAGTGTAAGGCAGAGCCTTCAAGGTGGGAGATTTTGTGCTCATGAAAAATGAGGTAAGCCATGCTCAACCCAGGGGAAAGCTAGGGCCAACATGGGAGGGTCCTTACAAGGTGGTGGAAGCACATCGAAACGGTGCCTACATACTAGAAACTCTCGAGGGAAATGCAATACCAAGGACGTGGAATGTTCAGCACTTGAAGAAATTCTACTTTTGAGAAAGATCCCCAAAAATGATATTGTTAGCAGTTAACATTCTAATTTCCAATGTACTGATTTAGCTTCCTCAAAGGACCGAGTTCCAAGGCTATCAATACACATCCACGTTAGCAAAATACTTTCCCCCTAAAAAAAGAACAACAACAAAAAACAAAAAAGAGTGAGTGGGCCGGACTGATCACCTGGCCCGCAGCTAACTCATTAAGTCGTAACTTAACGCTTTTGGCCGAGCACCACACCCATCAAGTCAAAACTTAACGCTTGTGGCCGAGCACCACACTCATTAAGTCGTAACCTAACGATTGTGGCCGAGCACCACACCAATCAAATCAAAACTTATCACTTGTGGCCGAGCACCACACTCATTAAGTCGTAACCTAAAGATTGTGGCCGAGCACCACACCAATCAAATCAAAATTTAACGCTTGTGGCCGAGCCCCACACCCATTAAGTCATAACTTAACGCTTGTGGCCAAGCACCACACTCATTAAGTCGAAACCTAACGATAGTGGCTGAGCATCACATCCATTCAGTCGAGACTCAATGACTGTGCCCAAGCACCACACCCATTAAGTCGAAGCTTAACGTTTTTGGCCGAGCACCACACCCATAAGTCGAAATCTAACGTTTGTGACCAAATACCACATTTATAAAGATAAATCAGTCAAACAAACAGGAAAATAACAAGCACGAACAGGCAATTCAACAATCACAACAAAATAAAACATTCTATACCAAGTAGCAAACTACATCTACTAGCAAACCAAACAAGAAGCCTAAACACCATCATAAATCGACCAAAAGAGCATGCAGTTTGTCAAAAGCAGAAGTCACCAAATTGTTCACATACAACCAAATCGAACAAGCACCAATAAACCCTTCATTCATCCGCAGCTCCCCTACACCAATCTGGCCTAGACGCAGCAATCCAGCATAGTCCAGACTTGCGAACTCCTCCATGCCATCACTCACCTACTGTGCATGACTAGAAGTTGAACTGCTCTCTCTAGTGTCAGGACCAGCGATTTTCAGTTCTCGGTGAAGGGCACGACGACCAGCTTCCTCGCCAACAACATAACTGGCACGTCTGATACGGTTGACACAATGGATCAGTTCAAGAATCATAAAAACTCTCTCAACAACCCTTACCACACCCTCCTCGACCATCCATTTCAAATCCTTCTCCACCTTGGCTAGTGCTACAGTTTTCTCCTCCAAAACGCGATCCTTCACGTACATCTCAGAATCAAAGCTCTCCACACGAATCATTAACGCCTCATTCTCCTGCCCCACTTTATCCAATTTATCATGTGTACTTGTCAGCTGCTCCTCAACGGACATCTTTTTAGACATCAGGAGCTCACTCTTACGATCAAACTCACACGCAGCCTTCTCCAAACTAGCCACTTGGGCCTTTAGCTCCTCCGCCGTCGCACGCAAACGTGCACTCTCTGCCAAAGCATTCCGAGCTTCTAACTTGAACGATTCCTGGTTCGTGGAAGAAGCAGCTAGATGCTCTATTCGTTTTGCTGCAACTGCAAGATAAAAAGCTGATTGAGTGGATGCAAACCTTAACGCATTAACTAAACCATCATGAGGAAAGGCGTGAAGAGCAAGTTTCCAATCAGGAACAAAGGGTAAAGCCGCATAGTCAGTCCAGACATGCGTCCCTAATGCATCACCGCCCTCACCCAAATTAAAACCCCCACCCCCACTAAAATCAAACTCGCTAGCACCACCGATATCAATCTCTGCAGACCCAACGTCGCCGACAATCTTTTTACCCTGAACCTTAATTTCCTAAGACTTAACCAATACCTCCTCAACACTAAGAATTTCCTTACTCTTATCACCAATAGCTTCAGAATCACAGGGAACTGTGGTATCCTTAACGACATCATCATCCGAAATCTCGATAATACCAAGATCATCCTCCCTCAAACTTCTCAGCAACTTGCGACGACTCACTCGCCTCACTAGCCGGGTCTCCCTAGAACTCTCCGACCACTCCAAAGTGTCCCAAACAACTTTCTTTTGCTCAACAACCTGAACGACTCCTCAAGAATGCTCCCTTTACTATCAACCACTAACTTACGAGACCCCTCGCGATTCCCCCTAAACAAACCCTCAGCTTTGGCATCAATTAATGGAATTTCACTACTCCCCATTCCTTGGATTTTTCATTTTCCCCCGCCTGAATATTCTCGATACGAGCCATCATATCGGGATTGCGAAACGCAAAAAGGGGGGGGGGGGGTACCTTGTCATTCAAATCAACCTCACGATATTGAAGATCGCCCTTCCAATCTTTTGAAAGAACATCTTCAAAGCGAACCCTACAATGAACACCTTCACAGAACAAATACTACGTGTAAGCAAAACGAAAACCACAGATAAATGAAAGTAGGTCAACACAAAAAAGGTGGAAGAAGAAAAGTATAAGAAAACGGGCAGCGAACCTTTACGAACAACAAAGAATTCAGGCATTTTGCCTCGCATCCTCCAAACAGTACTTATTCCCCCACCAGCCAAAATATGTTCAGGGAATTCTGCAGACGTCACATGGAAGCTGTTCAAAATCTTTACTATTGCATCTTGATGCGGGTACAACTTAGGAATCTGATCAGACGCTGGACCGGAACGATAATATCGAGCCCCTACTCTCGAAGCATTAACCCATAACCAGCGATCCTGCCAGTTTTTTGGCAAATACCTAGGCTCAGGCACGAGAACGTGGACGTTGGTTCTCTTGTAGAAAGCGTAGTTCTCTCCGACAGCACCAAAACGGAAGTAGTGTTCAAAGACGAAGAAATCAGGCACAATACCCTGTGAACGACAGAGTAACTCAAAGGCCACGATTTTATTGACAGAGTTTGGAGTTAACCGATAAACCCCGACACTGTTTCGCCGAAGCACTTCGTCCATAAAGTCCGATGTCGGAAGTCGATAACCGGCATCGAAGGTTTTTAAGAAAACACTGGTTTTTCCCTCGGGGGGAAGGAGAAGATGGCATCATCGGAAGGGACTAAAACACCGTCTTCAGGTTGAAAACTGTATTTCTCAACCAAAGGACCATAAACCTCATCAGCAATCTCTTGATCGACAGCCCCTGCCATTTTCAGTGGATGATGAAAGAAGAAGATGAAACGGAAGAGAAAAAGGCAGAAAATGAGAACAAAAAATCCTAACCGAGATATAAGGATAAGAAGCGGGAAACTCGAAATACGTTAATGATGGAAACTGACACGTCACGTCACCCACGTCAGCAATAATTACGAAAACCTATCTGACAAAGCGAACCACCACTACCTAAGTCTAGAACGCCAAGGCTAGCACGCGCCAACCTCAACTACTAGACTAGGGTATCATAAGTGACACGCGTGCCAGCGCGCCAGCACGCCAGCGCCAACACATCAGTACCACCAACTCAACGGCCAGCCAGCTGCCAAGGGCCGCGCGACCTGCCTGGCTGGACGACATCCAATTCAGCAGCTTCGAATAGCTAGGAATTATACAGACCAATGAGAAGATGGCACCTTCTCTCACAATAGCCTATCATGCGATTTGCTGATAACAAACGATTCAGGCAGTGTACGAACCACTACCTGCCCAGCCCAATAAACCAATCACAAGCAGGCGCAGAGAATCAATCAATGAGGAAAGACCCACGATCCTAACAGCCAGATGGTCCCCAAAGAAGGTACAACGGTATATGATGATCTTCCCCTTGGGAGATCATCATCGTAATTCATACTCTCACTCTCACTCTACCTTTCCTCTTCACTTTTCCGATCACCGTACTAACTAGATCGTCACCAACCTGTCTTCTTCCCAATGTTGGTAAACACCATTAGGTGAAGAACCCCCACACTTTGGATAAAATCATAGTAACAAATTCTATATTATCATGACACCTTTTTCTTCTATTTTGTACATCTCTAACTCAAATCACACTATTATCAGATACGACAGTTGATGATACAAACCCTTTTGACCGTGGATATCCTTTTCCAATTTCGACATCGTCGACCAAGGATAATCCTGGTAGAAGGTTTATAAATTTCCATAACTCTTTGGTAAGTGGATTTTTTTGTTTAATTGAAATTCTTTCCTTATCTAATTTTTTCATCATATAATTTTAATTTCCATTTCAAGAATCCAATGAAAAAAAATGCACTTTCTAAGAACGGGTGGATTAAGAATCAAGCAAGAAGAAGTAGAAGATAGATAAAATTGAACCAGACTCCTTTGAACTGAATATCACAATTCTAGAAAATGAGTTAAGCATGTACAAGTGTAGACTAATCATGAGTCCTTGAGCTTTAAAAACGAATTGGATCAAATAAGTAGGAATTTGCTTTTTTCAAAATCTTGTGTGTCATTTATGTTTATTTTGTTTGTAATTGAATTGCTCTATTGGACGATGATATTAGTATATCTTTGTTTTGCAATGGCGTCAAATGTAATGTTGTATAAATTATAATGAATATGTAGTTTACTAGATTTTGAAAAGTTTTATCGTTTTTTGGGACTAGCTTAACTTTTTTTATAAATGTAGTTCATTATATAATGTACTTTATTATTTTGGGAATAGTCGTTCAAAAACAATAAATATAATTTATTGATTAATGTACTTCATTTTTTGAAAATTACAAAAACATGTGATGATGTTGGAACAAGTTCATTATAGACAAAACAATAAAGCGCATAAAGCATTCAAAAATAGAAAATGCAATAAAAAGAACTATACAAAAGAAATAACATAAGTTCTAGCTTTAACATACCAAAATACCTTTACATAAGCAGAATCCTTAGTCCACTTCTACTGGTTTTCCCATACTAGTTTTACTTTCAGTCATTGCTAAAACCTTCCTTTCCAGTCTTAGTTTGGTGACTCTTTTAGAGTTCTTCTTTTGCATCTTCATCGTGCTTCCATTCCTAGCCTTTACATGTGCTTAATAGGTTCTTCCACCTTATGTGTTTCTTCATATGAATCAGGCCCCCACCTCATATTATGACTTTTTTCTCTGACTATTGGACAATTTCTTTTGTTGTGGCACGCTCGTCTACACATTTTGCATTTTGTGTTGGCCATACTTTGCTAACAGTATGTAACGCCAAGACACTCTTTTTATGTAATATAATAAAAAGGGGTAAAATGGTCATTTTACCTTGGAAGGGTAAATTGGTCTTTTGGACAGAAAAGTATTTTGGTTTGAAATAATATTTTGAGTTTTGGACTTAAAATGTTATAAAAACTGATTTTTGGTCATTTTACCACGAAAGGGTAATTTGGTCATTTGACCATGTGAAGGACCAAATATGTAAAATTTTGTTGCTGTGGCAAATGTATAAAGAATGAAAGTTTTATTGAAATAAAACTTGATTGTTGTGGTCAAAGTTCAAGAAAATGAACTTTAGGACTAAATTTGTAAATTTTGGAGGTATAAATAGAGAGTTTGACTCTCTTCTTTGACTAGCCATTTGTGCAGCAACGGGAGAAGGCTTGGAGATGCGATTTCTGCAGGAGATCATGAAGTGAACCAAGAACTTGAATCAATTGTTAATAGATGGTGATTTCCAAGTCAAATGAGGTTAGTAAATTGACTTTTTAAGTCAAATCTTTGAATGTGTTCTTAGTGGGTTTATGTGGGATGAACTGAAATCTGTAAATTCGGTTTATTCCATGATGTTGATATGATTCCTGAGCTTGATACATGTTCATATGATAAGAACATGCAATTGAAACAAGAGAATTTGATGAATTGGGTGGATTTTGGGGTTTTTGGCTCAAGAACCCTAAAATCTGCATTTGATTGATTGAGGTTGTTTCTTTGGATTGAAACCTTGTATTATTGGAGGGTTTTAGTCAGGAAACAAACCCCAAATGATTAAGAACAAGTATAAGAACTTAATAGACCAAACAGGGTGCTACAGTACAAAAATCGTGAAAATCTGGATCTGCCCAGATTAGCACGGGTCGTGCTAATTATGCACGGGTCGTGCTTATGCTGTAGTGTGAAAATCCTTCATGTTTTTGTTTGCACGGGTCGTGCTCTTTTAAAGGCAAAAAACGCACTGGTCGTGCTTATCAAGCAGGGGCTAAAAAGTGTGAAATTTTGCTAGGCTTGTCCGATTTAGCTCAAATTTGAACCACAGGCTCGTTATGGTCTAAAAAGTTTGGGAAAATTTTCATATTGAGTTTTCGACCCCTCGGGGGCACCGTAGATCGATTCGAATGCCTCGGTGAATAGTAAAATTCATAAAAAGTTAGTAAACGGAAAGTTTATTAACTAGGCATTGTTTATAACGATATTAAATTGAACTCTATTGTATTAGAGTTAATTGGAATGGTTATTAACCTATAATCATTTTGGAAATAAATGGAATTATAGGTACGGGACAAAATCCTACGGATTTCATTTCAAGGCAAGGAACAACAAACGCTAGTTGTAGCACCTTCACGTGAGTAATCTCACTGATATCATATGTGATATATGATGATTAAATTGTTACAGGTTGAAATTAATTTGTGGGACAAAATTGATGGTTCAAAGATACATTTGACATGACAAGACCAGATAAGCCGTGAGTCTGTTATAGACAAGAACGGAACTGTGAGTCAGTCAATATGGTACGACAAGACCAGATAAGCTGTGAGTCTAATATAGACAAGAACTGAACTGTGAGTCGAACTTATATCGACAAGACCAGATAAGCCGTGAGTCTTTAATAGACAAGAACGGCACTGTGAGTCGAACCTATATATAGACAACAACGGGCTAACCCGTGAGTCTAGGCAACAGCGGGCTAACCCGTGAGCCATGGTTTATTTTGATGAACCTATATATAGACAACAGCGGGCTAACCCGTGAGTCTAGGCAACAGCGGGCTAACGCGTGAGCCATGGTTTATTTTGTTGAGCCAAACTTATATAGGCAACAGCGGGCTAACCCGTGAGCCAAGGTAACAGCGGGCTAACCCGTGAGCCATAATTGATCGTGAACGAAACTGTTAATAGATGGTGCGGCCACTTGTGGCTATGATATTGGATGCTATATCCAACTGGTGCGGCCTATATGGCTATGATATGATTATACGGAAATGGTGCGGCCTTATGGATACGATACCGGGTCGTTGAACCCAGACTGGTGCGGCCTTCGGGCTATGATTTATATGCTGAAATGCTTTGGTACGGCTGGTATAGCCTTGACAAATGATATGACTTATATAGTCATGATATATGGTATAGTCCGGTATGACGAAGAAAGATGGGACAGAAATGATACAGAACTGATTTGAATGGTATGCAAATAACAAGACTGGATATGTTAAAGTGTACAATTATCGGATGTGATTTGAAAATCACATGATATCACGATTCGGCCGGTAAGGCTATACAGTAGGATATGAAATCCTAAGATATACATAATCAGCCGGTAAGGCTTGTAGTCTGGGTTTGATATCCAGACAGATATACACGTTTGGCCAGAAAAGGCTATGAAATGGGATATAATATTGATAGATATATGTATCATATATAAAGAATTATATATGGATGTATTTATTGTACACGTTATTTGCAGATATGATTACTCACTGAGCTTTGTAGCTCACACCGTTTGTTAAATGTCCCTGCAGGTTAGCATAACCCTAATAAGGGTAAGGATAAAGTCCGTGACTCACGATGTGGACTTGTAGATGCTGTCTGTAGCAGCCCGGCTTCAAAGGAGACTATGGTATTTTATACTGTCCTTGATACACTTGTACCCGTGTTTATTAAAATATACCCCTTTGTTATGGTTTTATGTATTGAAATCTTGGTTTTAAATGAAAAATTTTTCAGGGGTATTTTGTTTTAAAAGTCGGGTGTTACAAGTTGGTATCAGAGCCGTGGTTTATGTGAACTAGCTGTCTATAGAGTAGATTCCTAGAATTAAACCCTGAGATAGTAGACATGATGCATAGTTAGGTGTATATAGCTGTTATTAAACATATATAACCTAACTGTTGCTGACTTCTAACGCATAAGAAGTATGAATAGTACATCTCCTTGGGAGATATTTAGGGCGCGAAGCTCTAGGAAATGGATCAACCCTTTCTCAAGACTCCGTTGTACGAGGAGCAAAAAGGGGACGAATAGCAGAAATCCACATGATGAGCAATATTAGCTGATGGTGTCAGATAAAGAAATTGGTTGCTCACCTTGGTTGATATTCAAGGTGAAAGAACACTAGTTGAGACTACAAGGAAAGCAGAAGATAGTAGTGGACTTCTCAGAAGAAGTTATCACGAATTAGGTCTAACCTTAAAGGGAGGAGACCAGAACGAAAAGATGGTGTGACATAAGAAGTGCAGGAAAAGCACTCAGAACATTTTAGAGTTGAGACTCTATCGTTGACATGCTGAAATTGCAGAAAATGGGAGCAAATTGCTCGAGTTTATTGTATGGGACGGAAGTGGTTCCAGCGTGGAACTATAGATCACTTCTTTATGAAATACTCACATGCTAAATGTGGAGTAACAGGTAATGAACCCAGGAAAGAAAGAAGAAATGAATGGTTAAAAAGGACCAGTGGTATCTTGAGCATTCCAGCAGATTGTGGAAGAAGCTCGTGAGGAGACTGATATGATCTCCAATATAATTGTTTTGAATATAACCCCGTGTATGTTATATTTGATCCATGAAGCTATACTTGGGATCGGTGACATTGATGTCTTGTTTGAATGTTTCATCAATGATTATGGATGAAATTTTGGAAGTAGCTATAGCAGATAGCAAATATGTTCTAGATATTGAACACTTGGAAGGTAGTTTGCCTAGGATTTACGGGACCATTTTCCCTATAAATCTGAAGCCGATGACTACCAGTGAATTTGAAGCAATCGTGCGTATGAATTGGTTAGCAATGAATTATGCTAACATGAATTGTAGAAATAAGAATAGTAAGTTCTTAAAACAGAAATGAAATGGATGGAAATCCATGGTAAATGACCGTTGATGAGAGTACCGGTTATTTTCTTTGCTTAAACTCAGAAAAGAGTTAGTAAAAGAATGATGTTGTAGTTGGCACATGTAGTATTGGCCAAGATAAAAGAAGCAGTGATAGTAGTGTACTATTTTAAATAGATTCACGGATGTTTCTTTTGAAAAGAACTTCCAAGATTTCTGCCTGATTGGCGAGAAGAGTTTATGATAAAGCTGATTTTGAGAGTCGTTCCTGCTATTTAGGCTCTAAACTGATTTGCATCTGTAGAGATGGCAGAGTTGGAAAACAACTAGAAGAAAATGTTGTTTTGGGGTCTCTTATGGCCGTATGTGTCATTTTATGGAGCCCTATCTTGTTTGAAAAGAAGAAAGACAAGTTAATGCATATGTGCATTGACTACTGAGAATCTGATATTCTTGAAACCAGATCGAATATGAGGTACGTTTGTACCAGATAGTGGAGTTACTTCACTAAGTTAAAGTGATAAGTAAAATTCTCCAAGTATGAAAATTTGGCTAAAAGAAGTTTTATATTCTTTGGGCATGTTAATAATGCCAGAGATGATAAAGTATATATAGTGGAAATACTGATGCGATAAAACAGATACCGACTTGGAATTTGACTGAAGTTAGTAATTTCCTTGGATTGGCGGGTTAATTTAGGAGAGTTGTAGAAAACTGCTCCTTAATTGCTGTTCAGTTGACTAAGGTTAACTAATAAAAGTATAAAGTTTGAAAGACCACAGGTATATTGTAAAGGTTTGGAATAAACCTTGTGTGAAACTCTGACGTTAGCATTGATGCTAAGCGGATAACTTGGATTATAGAAATGCATCCAGATTTGACTGTAGATGCATGACGTTGCAGTAGCAACTATGATTTTAGTATGAAGCTTTAGAAACACTATCTGTATGGTGTAAAGCTTACTGTTTGTATAGATCATAAGAGTTTGGAACACTTAATTGATCAAAAAGAAGCTAAACATGAGATATAAAGATAGATGGGTTACCTAGAGATTTCGGGTATGAAATCTTGTACTATCTTAAAATTTGCAGATGTGGCTATAGATACCTTGAATTGTAAAGAGTAACCTTTGAAGGTTACAACCACATGCGTGAATGTGGCGAATTAATTTCCTGAGTTGATTCGGGTAGCACAGAAAGATGTGTGCAAGTCTGAAAATGTGAAAAATGAAAAAATAATTGGATACTAGAAGAAGTTAGTTGGAATATCGCAGTGATTTAAAACCCTTGGTGGTTGTGAATGTGGATTCCAAAACAAAGGGAAACATGAAAATCATCTTGAAAAGATGTATTTTGTATTAGATATGCTATATACCCGTAGCAATATCAGACTGGATAGGTCGATAAAACCTATGCATTGGTGGCCGGGACAGAAGAAAGATTTTGAAAGACAAGTGAAAAGTGTTTGACTTGTGTGTAACCACAGTCAAATCATTAGAAGCATACGGAAAAACGTAGCCGTTGTTAGTCCCAAAGAAGAAAAAGGGACGATATTATCATAGACTTTATAATAAAGTCTCTGCAAGTACCTTATATTGACGAACAAAGCGACTCAGTGATGCAGACTTGAGAAGATGTGCTTGAAATTGCACAGAAGATTTTAGTAGAAAAAAAAAATTTCTATCTCTGATAGAATTTGCAAGAAATAGCAGCGTACACGCTTGTAGTTTGATGACTCGTATGAAGGATGGTATGGAATACCGTGTTACCCTCCAATTTATTGGAGTGAAAATATGGTAAAACTTTTGGCTAGATCCTAGTTTGTTACACAAACTGAAGAGAAGACTTGATAAGTATGAACGAAATTGAAGAATGGTCAAGAATTTGTAGCAGCGGTATGTGAATTGCCGAATATAAACCTTGAAAATTCCAAGTAAAGGAATATGGTAATACGAAAAGTAATCCTTTGGAAAGGTTAAAAATTTGTTTGGAACGACAAGAAAGGGATTATGTAGTAATAATTTCCAATAAATTCTTTATGATGAGATGAATATATTAAAGTAGATAAGGTAACCGGGACAACCGGAGGAAGGATATGCAACTGTGATTTAATCACAAGATAAGAAGACTAGTATGGTTAAGTGCTTAGGCAATACCATATAGATTCCGGGATGATGCGGAAGACCGAAAGCTAAATGAGGGAGACATACCCTCAACTCCTTGTATGATTTCGGGGACGAAATCTTTTGAAGGAAGAGAGAATTTGTAACGCCAAGACACTCTTTTTATGTAATATAATAAAAAGGGGTAAAATGGTCATTTTACCTTGGAAGAGTAAATTGGTCTTTTGGACAGAAAAGTATTTAGTTTGAAATAATATTTTGAGTTTTGGACTTAAAATGTTATAAAAACTAATTTTTGGTCATTTTACCACGAAAGGGTAATTTGGTCATTTGACCATGTGAAGGACCAAATATGTAAAATTTTGTTGCTGTGGCAAATGTATAAAGAATGAAAGTTTTATTGAAATAAAACTTGATTGTTGTGGTCAAAGTTCAAGAAAATGAACTTTAGGACTAAATTTGTAAATTTTGGAGGTATAAATAGAGAGTTTGACTCTCTTCTTTGACTAGCCATTTGTGCAGCAACGGGAGAAGGCTTGGAGATGCGATTTCTGCAGGAGATCATGAAGTGAACCAAGAACTTGAATCAATTGTTAATAGATGGTGATTTCCAAGTCAAATGAGGTTAGTAAATTGACTTTTTAAGTCAAATCCTTGAATGTGTTCTTGGTGGGTTTATGTGGGATGAACTGAAATCTGTAAATTCAGTTTATTCCATGATGTTGATATGATTCCTGAGCTTGATACATGTTCATATGATAAGAACATGCAATTGAAACAAGAGAATTTGATGAATTGGGTGGATTTTGGGGTTTTTGGCTCAAGAACCCTAAAATCTGCATTTGATTGATTGAGGTTGTTTCTTTGGATTGAAACCTTGTATTATTGGAGGGTTTTAGTCAGGAAACAAACCCCAAATGATTAAGAACAAGTATAAGAACTTAATAGACCAAACAGGGTGCTACAGTACAAAAATCGTGAAAATATGGATCTGCCCAGATTAGCACGGGTCGTGCTAATTATGCACGGGTCGTGCTTATGCTGTAGTGTGAAAATCCTTCATGTTTTTGTTTGCACGGGTCGTGCTCTTTTAAAGGCAAAAAACGCACTGGTCGTGCTTATCAAGCAGGGGCTAAAAAGTGTGAAATTTTGCTAGGCTTGTCCGATTTAGCTCAAATTTGAACCATAGGCTCGTTATGGTCTAAAAAGTTTGGGAAAATTTTCATATTGAGTTTTCGACCCCTCGAGGGCACCGTAGATCGATTCGAATGCCTCGGTGAATAGTAAAATTCATAAAAAGTTAGTAAACGGAAAGTTTATTAACTAGGCATTGTTTATAACGATATTAAATTGAACTCTATTGTATTAGAGTTAATTGGAATGGTTATTAACCTATAATCATTTTGGAAATAAATGGAATTATAGGTACGGGACAAAATCCTACGGATTTCATTTCAAGGCAAGGAACAACAAACGCTAGTTGTAGCACCTTCACGTGAGTAATCTCACTGATATCATATGTGATATATGATGATTAAATTGTTACAGGTTGAAATTAATTTGTGGGACGAAATTGATGGTTCAAAGATACATTTGACATGACAAGACCAGATAAGCCGTGAGTCTGTTATAGACAAGAACGGAACTGTGAGTCAGTCAATATGGTACGACAAGACCAGATAAGCTGTGAGTCTAATATAGACAAGAACGGAACTGTGAGTCGAACTTATATCGACAAGACCAGATAAGCCGTGAGTCTTTAATAGACAAGAACGGCACTGTGAGTCGAACCTATATATAGACAACAGCGGGCTAACCCGTGAGTCTAGGCAACAGCGGGCTAACCCGTGAGCCATGGTTTATTTTGATGAACCTATATATAGACAACAGCGGGCTAACCCGTGAGTCTAGGCAACAGCGGGCTAACCCGTGAGCCATGGTTTATTTTGATGAGCCAAACTTATATATGCAACAGCGGGCTAACCCGTGAGCCATAATTGATTGTGAACGAAACTGTTAATAGATGGTGCGGCCACTTGTGGCTATGATATTGGATGCTATATCCAACTGGTGCGGCCTATATGGCTATGATATGATTATACAGAAATGGTGCGGCCTTATGGATACGATACCGGGTCGTTGAACCCAGACTGGTGCGGCCTTCGAGCTATGATTTATATGCTGAAATGCTTTGGTACGGCTGGTATAGCCTTGACAAATGATATGACTTATATAGTCATGATATATGGTATAGTCCGGTATGACGAAGAAAGATGGGACAGAAATGATACAGAACTAATTTGAATGGTATGCAAATAACAAGACTGGATATGTTAAAGTGTACAATTATCGGATGTGATTTGAAAATCACATGATATCACGATTCGGCCGGTAAGGCTATGCAGTAGGATATGAAATCCTAAGATATACATAATCAGCCGGTAAGGCTTGTAGTCTGGGTTTGATATCCAGACAGATATACACGTTTGGCCAGAAAAGGCTATGAAATGGGATATAATATTGATAGATATATGTATCATATATAAAGAATTATATATGGATGTATTTATTGTACACGTTATTTGCAGATATGATTACTCACTGAGCTTTGTAGCTCACACCGTTTGTTAAATGTCCCTGCAGGTTAGCATAACCCTAATAAGGGTAAGGATAAAGTCCGTGACTCACGATGTGGACTTGTAGATGATGTCTGTAGCAGCCCGACTTCAAAGGAGACTATGGTATTTTATACTCTCCTTGATACACTTGTACCCGTGTTTATTAAAATATACCCCTTTGTTATGGTTTTATGTATTGAAATCTTGGTTTTAAATGAAAAATTTTTCAGGGGTATTTTGTTTTAAAAGTCGGGTGTTACACAGTACATCTCCCTTCTCTCTCTAAAACATTTCTCTTTATATTGTTGGTGGTCTCCTTAGTAATCGTCTTCATTTTGGGGCAATATAGTATGCTAGTCAAATGGTGGCCACATTTCACTGCTATTAACAAGCTTGATTGTTTGCACACAGTAGGTTTTAAACTGTTTTTTTATTATGAACCACTTTACAACGTATTCTTATGCATTCCCATTTGCACCAATGTCATGCATACATGGTATAACAGGTAGTTGTCATGCTATGGACGCACAAGTTCTCACATTTAAGTCAACACCAAAAACCCTGATGCAATGTCTTACTTCATATTGATGCAACCCATTTCGAATTACTCCATAATACCTTTGTTGTTGCTTTATTTTTTCAATCCTCCTTCTAAATAAGGGATATATAGTCAAATTCTAATTTTCTCAATCCATTACAAATCCTTATTCTTTCAACATTACTAAAATAGGGTTCTTCTTAGAATCTACAAGTGTTGCATTGAAAAATCCAAAAATGCCATTCTTAACGACATTACAACGCCTATACTCTTCAAAATAAGCCTTGCACCATGTTTTAGTCTGTGTACCTATCAAATGATCATAAGCAGTTGCATTTACCAACCTAATTTGATTAGATGTAGCTTTAAATTCTTGTAAAGTTGTAGCCTTAGCAGATGCCCATGAAAGCTTCATATATTTAGCACATTTGAATCTTTTCTTAAAGTTGGCATAAATATGCCTAGCACATTGTATATGCTTACATTCTGGTACTCTTTACCTGATTCAACTAGACCCTGATGCTGGTTTGAAACTAGGGTTATTCCCCTTCTTTTTTCCATCTCAATTCTTCAAGTAGGAGGTCTAAAAAACACTTCAATTTTGCTTATTTTCAATTGCTACTACACCTTAGGCAATAGGATGATAAGGAAATGGTTTGATAATGTACTTTAACTACAAACAAAATAAAAATAAGGGACACACAAATTTATGAGCAAACAATTTCCTACTAATTTGATCTAATTCTTTCTAAAGCTCAAAGACTCATGATCAATCTTCATGTTGTATATGTTCAACTCATTTTCTTGAATTGCAATCTTCCGTTCAAAGGAGCCATTTTCTACTTCATGTATCTTCTAGTTTTTCTTATATGATTCTTCATACTACCCATTTCCAAAATATCATTTCATCATTGGATTCTTGAAGTGGTAATTAAAGTTATAGGAGGAAAATACAATTTGATGAGAAAAGCGTTTAACTTAAACATTAAACCCATTTACCAAAGAGTTTAGGCAAACCCATCGATCCCATGATAACATTGGTCGATGATGACTAAATTTGAGAAATATAGCCATAGTCACAAGGGTTTGCATCATCAACTATCATATTTTAACTTGTAGAGGAGGATTTTGAGTTAGAGATGTGTGAATTGGAGGAAGAAGACATCACGATAACGAAAAATTTGCTGCTCTAAACTTATCCAAAGTGAGGGTGTTCGTGCCCTAATAGTGCATAACAACGTTGGGAAGAAGATGAGTTCTCATCAATAAAAGTGTCAATATCAAACATGTTTCCAATTACAATGATATTTTTTGAACACTTTAGTAAGTTTAATAGTGTAATGTACAATTAAAAAAATAGTTTTATTTTTTTTAAACATTTTTACATTCCTAAAAAAATAACCAATGACGTTTTCTAAATCCTTTTGAATCGTAATGCCTTAAATTAAAAAAGTAAACTCTACTTTTTGGTAAATCGCCAAAAACTAATACTAATTTTATATATAGATCTATATATTTTGTAATAAAATATATGTAATACGCGGTACGCCTGAATACGTTGAACCAACTACCCCTCCCACGGATGGCTGATTCGACCATACTTTTATACATGTGGGAATTAAGATAACATAGACAAGTCATCAGTAATTTTAAGTTTTAAAACCACCACGATGAATATTTAAGAAGTACCTGAAAAGTAAGGCAAAATATGTACTTCTGCTTATACCACCACATGCAATGATGCCTACAAGTGGATACTTCTTAATTTCTTATAATTCCACTTGTTATTAAAATAAAATGGAATTTGTTGTTCAAACTACCTTTAACAACAATATTCTATTAGTATTTAAATGTTTAAACTACCTAGGACCTAATAACGAAACTTGTATATAAGTTAAAATTAGAGTATACATTACAAAAGCGGTCCTTTATCTCTATTGAAAATCTCAAGTTTGATCCATTTAAAAAAAGTCCCATTATAGTACTTATGTTTCATTTCTATTACAAATATAGACGCTATCAAATACTAATGACTTCTTGGTCCTTAAATAACTTCTTTTTATCTCTTTACTATTACTTACTTTTAAATTGGGCAAATTTCAAAAAAGACACTAAGTTTTCAAAATAATTCGATTTTGACACTGTGTTATTTCTTTTTCAATTAACTAACTAAGTTTTCAATATTAGAAAAAGACTAAATTAGCCTAATCTGATAAGGGTTTTTCTCAAAACAGTACAAATTAAAGCATTTTCCTCATAATAGTCAAGCATTTAGCAGGTGGCCATTGCCACCTGCTAACTCCTCAACTCCCCTGCTAAATGCTCCCCAAACCGTGACACTCCTGCTAAATGCTCACCATGGACTGCGAGAAACACTCTCAAATGGCTCGGCAGAATTTGATGTTCTTTTTATATATTACTTTTCCCTAGTTAATAATTTTTAACGTTTTAAGCTTTAGATTAGTGAACGTACAAATTTTTATGCCTAATGTACAAGCTTTTTAAAGCACCAAAATTAGGGTTATGAACTTGAGAGGATTTAGCAGGTGAGGGAAATGATTTACCTAGGCGAGGGAGAACATTTAGTAGATGACGAGAGTGTTTAGCAGATGACCTTGAACATTTAGCAGATGACCTTGAACATTTAGTAGATGACCTTGAACATTTAGCAGATGAGCTCCATCACCTGTGAAATCCTCTTGAGGATTTAGCAGTTGATGCCCTCAGCCGCTAAATGATCGTTTTTTCCGAAAAACCTTAAAAATTAAAACGCAATGCATATATGAGTAATAATTTCATGTTATCGACAACCTTCACGTTACAAAAAAAATCAACTAAATTAGACATCGTATGAACAAACTATGAGCATTAAAAGTTGGAAAAAAAATTCACGTTACCGACAAAACCTTGTTTCGAGCTTCAAAAGTAACACTTTTCAACATAAAATTTTCATGTTTTTGATGAAATACATCTAGTAATATACTTCACATTAGAAAAAAATCAGGTAAATCGAACTTCGTATAAACAAACTATGAGCGTTCAAAGTCGGAAAATCGTTAACCCTAAACCCATTAAGCACCAAGAACCGTAACCCTATCGAGGAGGATTTAGCAGGTGACAAAAATGATTTAGCAGATGACCTTGAGCATTTAGCAGGTGACCTAGAGCATTTAGCAGCTGACCTTGAGCATTTTGCAGCTGACGTATAACATTTAGCAGGTGACACTCCAAAAAAATGAGGTTTCAAATTTTTTTTATAGTAGTTCCACAACATTTAGCAGGGAAGTTGAGGAGTTAGCAGGTGGCAATGGCCACTTGCTAAATGCTTGGCTATTTTGAGAAAAAGGCTTTAATTTGTGATGTTTTGAGATAAATCATTATGGGATTAGGCTATTTTAGTATTTTTCGTCTTTTTTTAATTAAGTCACTATGTTTTCAATTTTGTTTCAATGTTGACCACTTAATCAGTCAACCTGGTTGTCAACTGACGTGACATGGTGATATAGCACCTAAGTGTCAAAATTGAAACAAAGTTGAAATATAGCGACTTATTGGAAAAATTGAAAAAAATAACAAAGAGTCAAAATCAAAATTTTTTGAAAAGTTAATGTATTTTTTGGAATTCGTCCTCTATTAAATTTGAAGATTTATTGATTATTAGTAACTAAATTTTTTATTTATTATATTAGTTGTCATTGTATAACTAAAATTTGTATAAAATTTTTTAGTAAAGTGTAATAACGTTAAGAAAATCGTAAATTATAATTTCTCATTTTGTTTTGTTATTTATCGGTTACTACTAAATTCAATACATTATAATCTAATTTATTACAATATCAAATATATATTAATTTATTAGCTTTTCTTTGTTATTATTTACTTTTTTCTCAATGGGTTATGACTTAATTATTAACTTAATATTTTTTACTTTTTTATATTTTACGCTTTATATTTCGTTAGAAAATATATAAAATATAAAACAATGAAAACAAATCATTATATGATTACAAATCAACCATTATTGTTTAAGGTTATTTGAGAATTTTTTTAACTTTTATTTTTTCAATTAGCACTATAAATTTTATTTTGTCCATTGATTTTGTAAAGTTATCTATAAAATATAAAGATGTACGATTATAGTAGGAGGTAAGCCAACTTTATTTTAAAAAATATCAGTCTTTGTACATGTACATGCAATATTTTAACCTCTTATATACTTAATGCAACATATATTATAGTTTTCGCTATAAAAATGCAGCCTTATCTACACTCTAATGCAATCATTATTGTATTTTTTGTAAATGTAACCTATATTATGGTGAATACAACTTTTTTATTATAATTGTTAAGACAAATGAAAGCTTGTTTACACTCAGATGCAACTTTATACTTAGTGCCACTGTTTCAAAAAATACAATTTCTATTATTATACATTAATAACTTAGTTACACCATGACAATAACTTTATATTTAGCATCACTGTTTTAAAAACTACAATTTCTATTAATATATATTACTAACTTAGTTACACCATGACAATAATAACACATACATCATAGATAATATTGTGTATTTTAAAATATATGTCCAACTAAAAATAATCATAAAGCATATCCAACATAAAGTTGTCACTACAATTTTAAAGAGCAACGTTGAAACACCCTCGCTTAAGGCTTTTCATAAAACATCATTTTAACACATGGTTTATCATCATTATTTCAAAAATCATCATCCTTTAGTAAAACCTTAGTTTCAACATCTTCAAATAAGTCACTTTCTTTCAAAATCATTTTAAAACACATGGGGTTTAATAAGAAAATAATTTAGGTTTACGTTGCGGAAAACATCGTTTGATCCCATTTTAGATAAAACATTTTAGTTTATAAAATAGTGAGGTTGTAACAATTCAAATACCATTACACAACTCAAATGATACCACACAAACCGTGGCCTTCTAAACATCCAGCTCTTCTAAGTCATCTAAACTCCTCAACCTGAGTACACATCAAAATAAGTTAGGCAATTGAAATGCCTAGTGAGCTTACCCGAGGTTGACCCATTTCGGGTGGGCAGTGAACTACCACACTCTGGACAAACCCCCAAAAATAGTTTTGACGCCAGCTTCAAAAGTTATTTAAAACATCATAAAGAGTTACTCAAAATAGATAGTTATGATATGCAAATGCAATGCATGATGCAACTATCCCAAACCCACGTCCATCTCATAAAAGTCCAACTCACCTGAATGACACCTACCTAAGTTCACAAATGACACGCACAAAGCATATCACTCGATCCCCGTATAGGTTAAAACTAGAACTAGTGGCCATCACATCATTATCATTATCATATTTATTTAAAACCATCTTTAGAAACTCATAATAACATGCATGAAATGAAATTGATAACATCTTAGTTGAGTGCTAGCTCAAAACATCTTTCAAAACATCATTATCATCTTTATTTAAAACCATATTTAGAAACTCATTTTCATACAATGCACAAGTAGTAATCATATAACACATTGCACATAATAACATGCATGAAAAGAAATTGATAACACACACAAAAGGTAGTGGTAAGGATGTGTACTCCCGGTAAACTCACCCAAGGTCAACTGACGAGTCAACACTAACTCCACACAAGGTTGATGCATTTGGAGGCGCTCCTAGAAATCATCTCATCCATCAAATCATCTTAGTTGAGTGCTAGCTCAAGTCCTTAGTCTCACCTCCAAGTCATAACAAAACATCTCCTTCCTACAAGACAAGAATGGAAGGTATCATACTCGATTCTTCTAAAAGTCGCACTATAATTACTTCTTTGAACTAAGAAGGAACAAACATTCATCATTTAAAATAAAGTCCTTGACCCTCTAATATAAGGAAAATCTTAGTTAAAACATCCCCAAAGTTTGGCATCAAAACAAGGACCCAAGGCCCAACCCATAAGGCTTAAAACCCAAAAGTGTTGAAAATATGAAAAACCCTCTGACACGGGTCGTGCTCCCCTGACACGGGCCGTGTCAGGACCTACAGATTGCACAGAACCTTTTACACGGGCCGTGTTCTGCAACACGGGTCGTGTTCTGCATGCTGTAGCTTCGTTTTTGCTCATTTTCGCTCCCCTTTGACCCAATTCAAGTTCGAAATCAATCCAAGACCAAATATACATGAAAATACACATTTAATAACTCATTTCCAAGTATTCAACTCCTAATCCAAGTGTTCATGACTTAATTCAATGGAAATCACAATCCATGTTCTTATGCCTTAACAAGTGATTCATGAACTATGTTCCAAGTCAATCATTACACTTAACACCATCAAGTACCCAATTAAGTTCTTAACTAAGGCCATCCCTTAAGGGAGTCATTCCCACACAATTCTAAAGAAGATAGCCTCATGGAATTCCCAACTCCAATCATTGGTCTAAATTGTTAAAACCCATGGAATACCCAATTCCAATCCATCAATTGATAACTACAAGTGGAGATTCCTTCTTCCATTCCATGGAATCATTAGGAAATGATCCTTACTCCACTTATACTTTCAAATTGATTCAATAAACCCATTCATCCATTAAACAAGAGATCCATTTATCATAATCATGAATAAAACCCATTTCAACACCCAATTCCCATTTTCTAATGATTCAAGGTTTAATATTACACATCAAGGGTTGGAATCCTTAGGGAACCATTAGAAATGAATCCCCTCATCCAAAACCACCATAATCATCCATCAATTTCTAGATTCCTCAACTAATTATCAAATCCCTAATTTCTACGGTTCATAACACCCAAATCAATCAAGTAATTGGATCTAGAGCATCCATGGATTGGATGTAGACTCCAACAACTTAGAAACATCAAATAAACATTGGGGAATCATAGGAAGAACCTCATCCCATCATAAAACTCAGATTGGGTCCAAACCCCAAACCTAAACTAGGAATCTAAGGCTAGAAAAGTGGGTTTATACCTTAGAGTGCTTGGAATCTTCAAGAACTTTGATCAATCTTCAAGCTCTAGCATCTTATCCTCCATGGTCACTCGAAATCGCCACTCTCTCCCTCTCCTTCTCTAAAAAACGTGATGTGGCTGAAATGGGTGAAACCCCCATCAAAAGCTTGGTATCTCTCACAATTGGCAAAACTAGTCCTTATAGTTTGGTCTTTCTTCACCCAACACTCATAAAGTTAACTCTTTTGCATTAGAAGTCTCTAGATTCACACTTATGCCCCAAATATGATTATTAATTTCACTTGAGTCATCTCTAGGTCAACACTAATCCTTAGTTTCCCAATTTGACACAAATGGTCCCTTACACCAAGATTCTTCACCATTTGGTCATTAATATAAACTTAAGGAATTATATAACTCACTCTAAATTTCCACATCAATTCCTTCATAATATTTTCTAATCATTCCAAATCTTTGACTAGTCAGATCTACTTATGGAAGTTTGGCCAAAATTACACTTTTAGTCCTTATGAAAATATTTCTCACATTTGGTTACAAATTGATTTTAAAACTATTTGCGGATTATTATAACTACAAGTTACTAATTGTCTTTATTCCACATGAGTCTTTTATTTATCATTGTAAAGAGTAGTTTGATATTTAACTAACAGTCATATAATACTGATGAAACACATGCAAACTCAAAACTCAAACGAAAAAGGCAAATAAATTTTCACCATATAAATGATATTTGAGTGATCTCAAAGAATAAACTTATGAACAAGGAGGCGATAATCTCCATCTACACAATACCCTATCTAGTATAAGATTTCCATGATAGAAAAGGCTAAGCATAAGAATCTTCATCAAAGACCTTATTCCCTTGATCAAACTTCTCATAATGGTGCTGCAAAAAAAAACTAACTACAAGAAATTCATCTCAAACCCATAAAAAATTTGAAATATTCATCATGAAATTGATAGACCTTTAGCTTTTGAAGTTACAATAACCTATCATAAAGCCTAATTCAAAGTTAGCGGTAGAATTCCTGTTCTTGAGGTGTATGTGTGGCCATTGATGAAGCTATTCACTATTCTTAATTGTTATTGATCACCACACCTTACTAGATAGAGGGTTTAGACACTTGGTTGGAAGATTCCTGGATTGCCCTTTAGTATCCTTCTTCTTCATTTCCTTTTTATGCTAATGGTTGAGGGTTTCCGAGGTATGATCATCGAGAATAGTCATTTTCATTCTCCAACCCATATGTACCAAAAACATCATATTTAATAAATCAATTACCTATAAAATTACAAAATTAGACAATGAGATATTATTTTGACCTTTTACCCTAATTATTGGTGAGAATAGCAATAAGAAATACTTGGGCATATATTGGAAGGATGCTATAACTGCATAAAGTTAGATATGTGGTTATGATAAATTAATAAAGCAATTGATCAAATGGTGTCATCGGAAAAATGGAGTAATATTACATATTAACATAAGCTATAAAAAGATAAATGCAATATAATAATTACGATATGCATTCTCCAGTATCCACTTCGTGTTTACCTTCTAAACTTTAGAATACCAAGGTGTTGTTTGTTTTTCAAGAGCTACAACGTTTGCAATTTGCAGACCACATCTGTAGAAGAAGAAGTGACTTAAACGCCTGCAGTGAGCAAGAAAAAGACTGTTGTTTTTCTAAAGTCTGCAGACTACATAAAAACTGAATTTTTAAAAATAACACATTATTTAACTTAAAAACAACCACCAAAAAAAAAATCAATGTTTAAAAACAACCACTACAGTAAAGTTCTACAACATTGAAATTTAATTTATATAACACTCTACAACATTGTCAAATGAGAAAACGCACATCCATGGTTTTGCCAGCCAATTCACATAACTTCAAGTAGCTTTTGATGTTGTCTCTTTAAATAAAATCATTCATCACAATAGTATAACCGAAAATGTTATTCAAAGCTATAAACTAATTCATATTTTTGATTTTCGTGTAACAAGAAGTAAACAAAACATGTACAAAAGTTCACATACGAACAAAGTGAAACAAATATATTAAATAAACAACATGCTCACAAGGGAGAATTGCATATTAATTTCATCCATTTCCTATTATAAAAAATTGGGGTTACCTTAACCAATCACCAAACCACCCTACAAAAAAAAATTAAAGAATACTGTCGTATAATACCTAAACCACTTTGAAATTCTCACTGTGATATTCTCCTTTTGAATGTTGTGAAATCGCAGACCCTTCAATCGTTTGAGTATAGGGAGCCAGTTGCAGGTTTAGACACGATAATTCTCTGGAGTAGTTATTAGTCTATATCTGTAAACCGGAGCAGCAATGCTTTATTGGAGTAGCAATCGTTTGGAGTTACCAAAACCAATCACCAAGCAGTGTGCAATTAGAGCATTAAACTCAGCAAACAACCAACAATCATCAAACAATTGAAAATCTGATTTTCAGCAATCAACCACACAAGATTTCCGCAAAACAGAAAAAAATCAGCAAATCCCAAATAGGTCAGCAAACAATCAACCATAAAAACTCTAATTTTTAGCAATCGACTTGAGAACGAAGAACAAACAATACGAAACCACAAAAACTCAACAAACAACCCAAAAACAGCAAATATACACATGATACGCAAAAGAAAAATAATGTTGAAGGGGAGTGAGCTTACCGTCGGCAACGACGCAAACAACAGACAACGGCACAAGCAGCAGCGACAAAACACGTCAGTGGGGGGAGCCTGGCGTCGACCGGCGGCTGCAGAAGCAGGTCGACGGGAATCATAAAAGAGGAGGCAAAGACGTCGGTGAGAAGTCTGACAAATGTCGTGCAGCTTTGATCAGTAGAGAGGAAACAAGAGGGAGAAGGAAAACGATGATGGAGAAAGTAAAGAATTACAATGATGGATAAAGAAAAGGAATAAAAAACGCACAGGACATTTGCACACCCAAAAAGAGCTTGGTCTAGGTCTTCTCCAAGAAGATGACGCACAGACCTTTTTAGGTCTGCGATCTTTTAAAAACCAAACAGTTTGTGGGGAAAGGTCTCCCCAGAAACAAAACTGGTCAAAAAGATATTCTGAAAGAAACAAACAGCCCAAGTTCATTTAAGAAATGGTCTTACCCAATTAGAATAGATTTGTAGTCTCATAGCTCTCATTTGATGGGCAAAAGGAGTCGAAAACTCAACAAAAAAACGATTATAAAAACAATAAGCAAATCTTTAGATAACTAATAATGATGAACCCAAAACTTATAATTTTTATATATACCTATGTTATAATTACCTTTACACATATGTATACCAAACTACAAAAAGACATATCATCCATTCAGCTGGTTTTATACTCATGTGTTATAAAAACATGCTTCAATGAATTTACAACACTTACAAATCTACAAAAATTTACACAATATAATTAACTAGTTTCAAATCAAAAGCCCAATTAGCCTCATATTAGGGAATATCTAAAAATCATCATCTCCAAATCACCAATCTAATATCATCTCTTGTAAAAACATGCTTAGTGAACAATTTGACTATAAAGTTACAAATAGCTATATTAATTTCACTAGTTACAAAAAAGATCCATTTGGGGTTAAATCTTTAACAAAATAATCTGAACATTTTGCAAGACTAAGTCATCATTGAGGGATAAAAGTGAATCATGGTGCAAACATGTATATTTGGGATTTTGAACTAGAAAGTCACTCAGATTGAATATGGTAAAAAATCAAAGGAAACTAATTCTGGTGATTTACATACATGTAGAGAGGAGTGTAAAATGAATTTTGTAATAAAAATACTCTTAGGTGCTCTGTATAAACCCTAACATAATTAAAAATCAAAACACAAGAAAATATTTGGAGACAATAAAGTCAAGAAAAGAATAGTCGTCTCCTTTGCCAACATCAATATTGTAGAAGAAATAGAAGAGTTTAGAAGGGAGATTACATATAATCGAAGAGGCAAATCGGAGAAGATGGCGGTTGGCCAGGCAGTTGTAGCAAAAGATGGTGGATTTGAAAGCAATGTTTTAAAACCTGGGTTTTTAGTTAATCCGGTGTGATGACTGTGTCACAGGTCAACTGGTCCAAACGTTAGGTCAACCCGGATTTCAAAATTTTCATACATTTTATATTTTTCAATATAATTATATATTTATAAAACAAAAACAATGTAATTCCATATTTTTGGTACCAAAAAACTAATTTGTCGAGTTTATACATGGAAATTTTACTAAATTTGACAAACCAACGGTGGACTAATTTTAAAAGTTTGAGCATTGAAATCTTTAGCCCAGTTTTATAAGCCAAATTTCTAGTTTTTGAAGCCCAAATTCTAATTTTTTGTTTCAACTTGGGTTTTTAACGGTTCCGGGTCAATGGTCTAATCGGGTTTATAAGAAACCCAGTCGGTTCAATCTGAATCAGATTTTAACGAAAACCTGGTCACAATTGACCGTCTCTATTCACCGGGTCACGGTCCAACCGGTTCGACTGGTCTGGTCAACCCGAGTTATAAAACGTTGTTTGGGAGAGCAAATAAGAAGCAAATGACGAACCAGAGTGAGGGGAGATGACTGGACTTATGCAAATCGATTTGGGGGTTTTAGGTGGGGAGGGAAACATACATTTTTTGGGAGACAATAAATGCGAATTTTAGCAATTTTATATTAATTTTTAATTTTATTTCTATTGATATTAATTTTTACTTTAATGAATATGCCGTTCATACATTTTATTCTATTATTATTTATATTAAAATCCTTTATTATATATATATATATATATATATATATATATATATATATATATATATATATATATATATATATATATATATATATATATATATATATATATATATATATATATATATGTGACTTAAAAAAATAATTTTTAAGATTTTAAATTTGGTATTAAAACTCTTTATAATTTATCTACTTCCATAGAAAACTTCTCCAATATCAAATTAATATAACATATTTAGTATTGTGATGACTTTATAATTTATACATGTGTGTATGCGTATCTATATAAAAATTAATCATATATGTTAATAACATAACTAATAAAAACTAATTAAACAAAATAATAAATAATGAAAATGGTAAGATTTTTCAACTTTCCGAATAAAAACAAGAGAATATACACAATTAAACAATTAAGTGTTCCTTTAAAAATCAGATACTACGTAAATTGGACTACTTTTTTACTTTTAACAAATGCAACATTTGTTACAGTTCCTTTAAAAATCAGATACTACGTACATTGGACTACTTTTTTACTTTTAACAAATGCAACATTTGTTACAAAACTTTCTATTTTTACTTAAATTTGTGACCTTTAAATGCAATCTGATGTTGAAATTTTGAATTTTGTAATCAAATGCAACTAATTTTAAAAGGTTGCTTCCAAAAGGGTTGAATTAGGCTCATTTTGTAGTAGTGTTGTGTAGGTGGGTCGAGGTAAACAATAAATGCTTAAATAGAATATGTAAGGTATTTTGTTAAGAATTATGATATAGATTTTTTGGCATGTGTAAATTTTCCAGATTTATTAAAACTGGTTAAATAAACGATGATTTGGGAGATAGGCCTAAAATCATTTTTTCTTTCCAACATCTTGAATTCTATTATGTTATAAATGTAGTGGATGAGAGTGGAATGAAACACTTGAAAAATGTTATTCGAAAAGTCTCAACTATTGTACATATGCATCTGGTAGATGAAAAACCAGTAGTGCCACCACTTACTCAATATATATCTAACATAAGATACAAGGCTTTGTTATTAATCAATCTAGTGGTAAAAGAAGCAACAACAAAGAAGGTATATTTATCTCTTCAAGTGTTCCTCACTATCATAATGTTCTTGGATATGTTGTAATGATGACTCTCAAGCCTAAATGCCACTCCATATCAACAATACGCTCATATAGGACTAGGTCAGGCTATAGCTCCAAATAGGCCTATATACAGTCAATACATGTTCGCTGGACACATGAAGTATCGTATGCGTATATTAGGACCTTTTAAACTCCTTCACATCTTCCGGTAACTAAGGGCGTAAACAATGCAACTCGAGTTTAGTAATGATAAGCTCGAAACTAGAAACAAATAAAAAACTCTACCATGAAAATCAACTCGAGCTCAATCAATCCTTAATATAAAAGCTCAGTGTTGAACTCGATAAAGTAATCAACACTTTTGAGCTCGACTCGACTAAAATGGATTAGTTGTCGTATGTTGTTCTAGAGTATATCATGGGTTCAATTGCACACCTACCTATAACTTTTTAATTATGTCATCCTATGATTATAGTGTGCTAGGGGTGGACTTAGTAGTGGTTGTTCCTTTAGTGGTGGTACAAGTACTTTTAGTGGTTAACTAAATAGAGATATTTGTGAATGTGGTGTTGGTGGTGGTAGAGGTGCCTTATGATCTTAGCGTATTAGCTAGAGATTGTCATGGTGATGGTTTGAGAGACAGTGTCTATCAACCTACATATAGAGATAAACCAAGTGCCTCAACAATCTCATCCTTTATAGTAATACAACATGGATAGGCTCATTATCCAGTTAACCATATAATATGGCAATAATCGACAATATATGTAATAGTATGACATAGAAAAACAACTGTAAAATAATAATCATGCTTGTTCAACGTCAATGGCCCCTGTACAATCTATCAAAATAAGCTTTAACCATGAAATGCCTCTAGGGATCGCAACCTTTCTTTGGTTACCTCTTATAAGAAGATAATGCCTCAAATTTTCAGTTCTATAATTAACCAGTCACAATATTATCATACATTATTATGTGAAAAGAAGTACATAAAAAAATCTACATTGAACGTGCATATAAACCCCTATACAGTGTAGTTGTGCTTTTGGTATTTTCTAGATGGACCCGATGAATATGCCATTTATTTATATGTGGTTACTTAATCAACCCTATGATATGGGTTTATGTGGTGGAAATAGAAATTCATGAATTATATTAAAAAATAATAAATGGAAACTAATTATAAATTAATTAAAGTTCTCAATGACATGATACATGGTGAAGTTGCAAAGATTAGATACTAGAGTAAGGATGTCATCTCTTATGGGCTGAAGAGAGTATCTACCAATAAATCCGATATCCAATATTTATACCAGATAACTTCATATTGCATCGTCAACTGATAATTGATCAAGTGAGTTATTGAAAGCTACCCATACGTCTTTCAACATGAGCAAGTCAATCACGTAGACTAATGGAAACAATAGTTCCTGGAACACCATCGTTGACAAATGATATGGGAAATATTCACAAAAATGCAACTTGTTATTAAAAAATCACTCCATTCAAAGTAGAGGTTGCACTTACTTAACTCAAATTATAGTTCCTTCAAGTTGGGTCATGAATCTATAACACCCTCTTTGCCAAAACAATAGTGTATAATGAATGGGCCCTCTTCCACTTTGGGGTCATCGAGCCACTTGCCAAAGTATGAGGCACTGAAAAGTTGCTCACAGATCAGGTTAGTTTATAGTGTGGCAAGTATGTTATATCGAACTTCAGGGTTGCATGGCAATATCAATGTAGCACCATACACACGTCATGTTGAAATCTACCAAGTTATTAACAAAGAATGGGTGTCTGTTTTCACACAAGTTTATAGTATTCCAGACATAGTTTTCACGACATGTTAGAGGCGTATTTTGTAAATTTAGGAAAACACTTTCAACAACACTAATACTTTATATCCCACATAATAATGACAATTGAAGCCAAATTAATGAGAACACAATTACTACCTGCTTTAAACAAAAACCCTCTTCGTTCTGGGCATTTTCTTCAGATTTCTAACACTAAGAAATATATAGAAGATGTATAAGCTACAAAGAAGTTATACAATACACTTGCATCTCTTCACCATCAGATTTCATATTCCTTTGATTCAAGAGAATCCGAAATGATATTCTGGTATATAGTGGGTATCACATTTCGATTTCCTTTAAATAGGGGGACCACTTAAATGGGTACGCATCTATTGGTTTTGAGGTCCGAAACAACCGGTTTTGGATTTCAGTGGTCGCTTTTGTAAATTGGCAAAAAAAATACTGTAATTCACAATTAGAGCAGTCATAGGATGACTTTTTGGGAAGCTTTTTCATTAAAAAAACTCAAAAATAAAAAGCTCAATATTTCTCCATTATAGGAGAGCTTTTTCAATATGCTTTAAATAATTATTTGTATATGTTGTCTAGTTACAATTGGTTTAAAACATATGAGACCTATATGATAATTGAAAAAGCTCTTGCAATGAGCTTGCTAATTAAAAAGCAATTTGAAAAATATTTGGTTTGAAAAAACTTCTCCAATAGCTTTTTAAGTTTTGAAGAATTTTTTGATTTGAAAAAGATTTTGAAAAAGCTCCTATTACGAATGCTCTTAACATATGTTACTTTTGCAAAACATAATAAAAAACATGAAATCTATAAGAATTGAACAAAAATAAAAGTCAAGTGTTTACAATTTTAGAATAAGTTTCAAAGATGCATAATAAATAGGAAAGTTACCAATTTATAAAGAGTTAATGTCCCTTTTATGTATGATTATCGTGATAAATAAATATATTTTTAGAATTTATTGGCAAAATCTCAAATATTGTATTAATACAAGCTATCTAAGACAGTTTTAAAAATTCTATAACAAAAAGAATAGCTTAAAACTTTTTTTAAACATAAACTCTCACACACCTCTTGAAAGTTATTTCTAAATAATCACTAGAACCCTTAACGACTTGCAAATAAACACATTTTCAATAAACATTGATACAGTTAGATCAAAAATTCTTTATTATATCTTAAAACTGATTGCTTGATGATAAATTAAAGACGTTATCAAATTTTATTATACATAAAAACTAAAACATGCTTAATTTTTTTCTTTTTAATTAGTCATGTTATATTAAAGTCAGACTAAGACTAGAAGAAATTACATTACCATTTATGTATTACATTCACATGTAGTTCAGGACAATGCGCAAGTGAAGCCCAGCCTAGCTGGGTGGATGCACCCGGGTTATATACCCATGTGATGGGAGGTCTGGAGTTCGACTCCGACTAACCACATGTGGGGGATTTTCCTGGAAGGCGAATTGAGGGGAAAGGCCTTTGCGCCTTAGGTAATCGCCAACCGCCCTGGGTTGCGGGGCTGATTACCCTCAGGTGAGACCATATCTATTCGCTGGTTCCAAAAAAAACTTCAGGACAATGCAGCCTTTTATGATGGTCAACTCCCTAAACCCTCCCATTTTTCTATATATACCGACCAACCCCTTCTACTCATAAGCACACCTACAGCTTAATCTTCTTAGCTGGTTATCAGATATCCACCTTCTCTTCTATATACCTTTCTTCATTCCCACACCATTGAAGAACGATGGTTTCCGCGGCCACTATACCAGAGCGTGAAGAAGTAATATCAATCCCCACCACCACTCCGCCGCAGACCTTTGCTCTGCCGGTGGATTCAGAAAACAAAGCCACAAAGATGAAGGTCTTCTCATTAGCGCAACCCCACATGAGAGCTTTCCATCTCTCATGGCTCTCCTTCTGCACTTGTGTCATCTCCACCTTTGCTGCTGCCCCGCTTGTCCCCATCATCAGGGATAACCTCAACCTTACCCGTGCTGACATCTCAAATGCTGGAATTGCCTCCGTCTCCGGAAGCATTCTCTCGCGCCTCGTTATGGGGGTGCTGTGCGATCTTGTTGGACCCAGGTACGGCTGTGCAGTGATCAATATCCTCGCAGCCCCTGTGGTATTCAGTGTTTCCTTTGTGGCAGATGCTGGTGGTTACGTGGCCGTCAGGTTCATGATAGGATTCTCGCTGGCGACATTCGTGTCTTGCCAGTATTGGACTAGTGTGATGTTCAATGGGAAGATTATTGGGGTGGTGAACGGGGTATCTGCAGGGTGGGGTGATGTGGGAGGCGGGGTTACTCAGCTGCTGATGCCGGTGCTCTTCCATTTCATAAGTCACATGCTTGGAGCCACGCCATTCACGGCTTGGAGGATTGCTTTCTTTATTCCGGCATGGTTTCATGTAATTGTTGGGGTTGTTGTCTTGGTATATGGCCAAGACTTGCCTGATGGCAACTTTGCTCAAATTCGGAAAGAGGGACCAGCTTCAAAGGATAAATTTTCTAAGGTATATATCTTGATTACAAATTCGTCCATTCGAGATTCTTACTATTTCAATATTTAAAAAATTAGTTTCAAGAAACTTTTAAAAGAAACCATATTTTTCCAAATTCTAAAATGTTGATTACATTTTCTTTTAATCTACTGCAGGTATTTAAAAATGCAGCCACAAATTATAGGACATGGATCTTTTTTCTGATTTATGGATATTCGATGGGGGTGCAGTTGTGCCTGAATAATGTCATCTCTGAATACTTCTTTGATAGGTAACCAAACAATCTTGATTTTCCGTCGCCTTTAAAGCTTTATGACTCCCTACTTAACGATTTCATTATTGTAACGTGGAATAGGTTTGGTTTAAAGCTTCATACAGCTGGAGTAGTGGCAGCTAGTTTTGGTGTAGCTAACTTTTTTACACGTCCATTCGGTGGCTACGCGTCTGACCTATCGGCACGTAAGTTCGGAATGAGGGGCAGGTTATGGACTTTGTGGATAACACAAACCCTAGGAGGCATTTTCTGTATATGGTTAGGCCGAGCCAATTCTCTACCCATGGCCATCTTGTCAATGATGCTGATGGCCGCTGGATCCCAAGCTGCATGCGGGGCAACTTACGGCATCATCCCCTTCGTTTCCCGACGGTCTCTCGGTATTCTATCTGGTTTGACAGGTGCGGGTGGCAACGTCGGTGGTGGTTTGACCCAGCTACTCTTTTTCTCCGGTGCAAGATTTACCACGGCGTGGGGGTTAACATGGATGGGTGTGATGTCCGTGATTCTAACTATTCCGGTGGCTTTTATTCATTTCCCACAATGGGGGAGCATGTTTTTACCGGCATCAAAGAATGAAAAATACAATGAAGAGTATTACTATAGCTCAGAGTACAGTGAGGAGGAGAGAGAGAAGGGTTTGCACTTCGGAAGCTTGAAGTTCGCAGAAAACAGCCGGGCAGAGCGTGGGAAGAGATTGGTGGTCGCCGTCGCAGAAATCACTCCGAACACTACGCCGAACCACCATGTTTAACGCATAAATAAAGAAAATTAGGGTTATGTAAGGAGGAAGTAAAGAAATTAAAAATGAGTGGAAGTTGTGGTGCAGGCATCAGACCATGTGGTAAATGTTGTAGGCGACCGTACTGATCGCAACTTTTCCTTATTGTTTAATTAATCTGGTGATCTTCTTTTTACATCACGACCTTCTATATTAATAAAATATAATGTACTACATTTTGTAAATTAATGTTATCTCATGACTTAGAGCATCTCGTAGCTTTTTTATTACCATTTTAATAAGTCATTGTCACTTCAATGGTATATATAGTAGGGGTGTGCATGGGTCGGTTTTAGGATAAAAACTGAAACCAAACCGATCAATTCGGTTTTGGGTTCTAGAACCCGTCGGTTTCGGTTTCTAAATAGGTTCGGTTTCGGTTTCTAAAGTCGGTCGGTTTTGGTTTCAACCCATGGATTCGTGGGTTTTGGGTTTTAACCCGTGGATTTTGGGTTGGAAGCCATTTTCCAACAATTATAAAAAAATTTATAAAATTAATAATACATTCTATCAATTATTTTTAGTCATGATTTACATGAAATAACAATTTGATACATTTTTATACACTTAACGAAATAATGTAGTAATGTAACATTTGACGTATTCAAGTGCATATTCTAGCGGTTATTAGAAACTCGGTAAAAGATATGGAAAAATAAATAAAAACACGTCAATCTATTTTACCGATGCATCTTACAAGTGTCATTAACTTGACGTAATCAATACCATACTATAATATATATCAAATATTAATAATATTTTTAATATTTTTGGGTTTGGGTCGGTTTTAGGGATTGGGTCGGTTTTGGTTTTAGTGTGTCGGTTTTGGGGGGTGAAACGGAACCCAAACCAAAATTTTCGGTTTTTAAAATTTCAAACCCAAACCGTCGGTTTTTGTTATGGTTTCGGTTTTGTCGGTTTTTGTCGGTTTCTCGGTTTCCGGGTTCGGTTTTGCTCATCCCTAATATATAGGAAAGGGAGGACGTCAATGAAACTCTCATTTAATTTATGTCCTATTTTGAACATTTTTGTCATGTTTTAAATAGTAAACTCACTTTTTTTTATCCCAACTAAGTCATTGTGACCGGATACAGCTAGCCGGTTTGAAAATGGCATTACACGAAAGTATCTAAAAAACTAATTATGTGGAACCAGTGTTACAAAAGACGTTAGACGTTCCCAGGTCGGTGGACTAGCGAGTAGCGAGTACCTATCTAAGCGGGGAGTACTCGGATAACGTAAATTATAAAGCTATTAATTTTGGGAAAATTATGTATATGACAAATATTATAAGTTCATTGAAATTTATAACAAAATACTTGAATATCAATAACAAGGACACATGTTTAAATGTTAAAGTGTTACAACTTTTCCAAAAATTGATATTCATTCTTTCAACTTTAATATTAGAGTAATCATCTAATCTTCGTTTTCCAAGTTAGCTCAGTATTGTTCATTGATGTTAAGTCTATCTGATTCATAATCAATTTCTTCATTCACTTCCTCTTCATCATCAGACACAAATTGTTCCTCATCAAGTTCTCTCAATCTAGAACTTCTTCGATTTTGTAAAGATTCATCGTCTCCCATGGCTTCACTAAACTCATCAACTTCATCCACAAAATCACCTTCGATAATCTAATCTTGAGCCTCACTTGCATCATTTGATTTTATTACTTCCATATCCTTAGTTTTTTTTTGGTCTTTTCCATTAAATTTGCATTAATGTCGAGTAATTCCGATTAATTTTGAGGAATTCTGAGTAATGTCGAGTCATAGCCGAGTCCGAGCCGAGTCCAAGTACTCGGCCAAGTCGGCCGAGTTTTGCAACACTGTGTGGAACACAAATAATGGAGTGGACTTTTACACCTCATATAAGCGCGTCTTTAGTGAGACTGTTGTATTCTCATTAATCTCCACAAATTCTATTATAACGGTAATCAAAATGAACGACATCGATTTTGATTTTGTTGGAAATATAGTACTTCACCCTTACTAGACGACATCGAATAAGGTAGATTTTGTTTCAATGTTTGTATATGTTTGAATTTTAAAACCCTAATCTTAACTATAATGATCGATGCAAATACGATGTCGAATTGCGCAGACATTGGCGATGGTCAGCCGACATTCATTATGGATGTCTTTTTGTTCCATACCCCCTAAAGATACATAGATCCCACAACATTAACTTACAAGGATGTCGATTTTGTCAACATAGACCATGCCAATTTTCTTTTCTTTTTCTTCATGAAATAATTAATTATATAATCCTCAATGTGTATTATTGTATTCCAAACAAAACTATGTGTAATGGTCTTAGATTGATGATGTACTAGGATTTTTATAGGGGGTTTATAGATCACATGATTGAGAATAAGGGTAAGTGTCTACATTGAATATGTTGGGTATCATGTAAATGAATGGCTTGTGGGTGAAATGGATATTGATGAAGTACGTGAAAAAGATGACCAATATGAGGATTTGAATGAGAGTTATTACAAGGATGGCCCTGACACTAGAGAATTGGGTCAACATTAAAGGCAAGTACATGATTAGTTATTTAGTCAGTCATAGCAAGATGAAGACACTAAGGATGAATGGTATCTAGATGATAATGTTTCAATCGATATTGAACCTAAGGATGACTATATAGGTAATATTAAGCACTTAGAACCTTTCTTACATCAACTTATGATAGATACTGACTTTAAGGAAAAAGAACCAAAACATTATCCTACATGTGATCCAAAAAAAATTAGATAGATATGATCCCTATTGTTGAAATAGAATTTAAGCATTAAAAGGAACTTAAACATATGATTATAAACTCAGTCATAAATGGATATAATCCGAGGCTTGAAAAAATGGCACGAATAGACTCCTTGTTAGATGTTAGGGCAGAAAGCAACTCAAAAACAGTGTGCTAATTTTTCTTTTTAGGTTGTTTGTTTCCTGGATAAGCATTGAGAAGAGCTTTCAAATTAAAACAATAATTAATAAACAAAATTGTTCTACTAGTTTTAGTAGTAAATAAATGGTTACGTTTTGTTGGCTTGTAAAGGATTAGCAAAGATAAATCATAGAGAACCCAAAAACATTAATTAGGGTATGTACGCTCACTTTATGATTTTATTGAAGTTATATTAGGATGATGGCAAGTCAACAACTATGTAAGGTTTCATAGGTTATATGGAAGAAATTAAGTCTATTTGTGTTGATATGCATGTTCAATTCATGATTTCAAGGAAAATAGTGTCTCGAAAGATTTTAAATTAGCTTTTGGGAATGTAATGAAAAGACCTATCACCATTATGATAGAAGATATATGCTTATATATGATGAAAACAATGAACAAAATAAACATAAAAGGTGCCATGTTGGATATAAACATCTTTTACATCATTTATTCACAAGATTGTAAAGCTAAACTATTACCAAAGGTAAATGTAGTCGTGTTTTACATTTTCTTATAGCATATAAAATTACTAACATATGTTATATGCAGAAAACATGTTTAAGAAATAGTAACAATTGAATTAAACCAATTTGAATCTAGGAATAGAATTAAGGAATATAGTATATAATTAGCGATTAACACATTCAATAGTATATGATGTAGCTATGTGAAATACCTTGCACACATGTCATATGGCCTTATCATACATCTACAAAGATGTTGAGTTATATGGTTCACCATATTTTAAAAGGAAGATGTTTAGAAATGCTTATAAATACAACATGTAGCAAATGAAAAGAATTTCCATGTGGCTTACCACTAATTACAACAGACTTCTATTGCCACCAAACGAAATAAGACTCCTCGGTATTTCTACAATCAAGGGAATGAGAGATTCTAGTAATGAAAGGTTTGGAATGGTGGAAATTTTGAAGTTGGTAAGGCTAAGACACCAATGAAATGTAGCTTGTACAATGACATAGGTCACTAAAAACCTACTTGTATGAAGAAGAATGCACCAAGTTGTATGTATTAAGTTTACTTTTTATTTTCAAGAAAACAACTAAATTCGTGTGCCTTTTGTTTCAGTTGTAGTAACATCAGCCAAGAAAATGCAAAAAAAAAGAGAAGAAAACCTATACTGAAACTGTAAATGCTTGAAGTGGGAAACCCTGAAAACAAACAGTCTAATGCAATGGAAAATTTAGAGGTTGATGTGGTGGGCAGTAGAGGAAGTGGTGGCCTATCCACACACTAATATGGTGGAAAATACATAAGTGATGGACAATTCATAGGTAGAAAGCATTCGTAAGTACCAAGCATACAACCTTTTATAATCTTTGCATAACATCTTGCAAAGTTAAGGTAATCACAACTAAGAAAAAAAGTCTAAAAGGACCACCGAGCTAAAGCTCAGGAAAGTTGTTTATGATAAAGATGATTGAAATATTGACAAGCATCACTACTACAAAATAAGCCTAATGCGATTTTTCGGATGCAACTTTTTTTTATTATAAGTTGCATTTGAATCTAATGCAACTTTATGTCCACAAAGGTTGCATTAAAAATATGATGTAACCTTTCTTTTAAAAAAATTGCAAATATTATTGAAAATACCAACATTTTCTTAAAAATGTTGCATAGTTAAAAGTTGCAAGCAACCTCTATTACAATCAACACAAAAACAATATATGGTTTTAAATCCAATTTTTAATAATCAAATTCAACCGATTAACATTTATTTTTTAATTACACACATAATTATTTTATAATTAAATTATAGTATTAAAAATGTCAAAATATGATTGATTAATCTTTAACTTAAATATTAATAGAAAACTATATTTTCTTATTTTTAAAATTAAATTTTACTCCTAATTAAATTTCCTACATTTTTGTTTGTTTTCTCATTATATATATATATATATATATATATATATATATATATATATATATATATATATATATATATATATATATATATATTGAAACAATAACATTTATAAACAGAGAGTCGAACCTAGCAAGGGGCTAGGAAGACTCACACCAATCCAAAATTACAAAGTAAAAATAGCAAGCCTAGGGGAGGAAATCCATAAATTTCTATCTAAAACAACTTTTTTCGCCCTAACATCAATCCAAGAAAAAGAATCCTTTTGAATCTGAGCAAAAATCTCTGCCACCCTTCTCGCCTTCTTTTTATGGGTACAGTCATTTCTGTTCTGCCATAAGCTCAATAGAGTAGCAAAACCCACCGTTTCCATCGCCTTCTTATGAGATAAATTGTCAACCGCCTCTATAAAACTCTCGAACACTTCTTTCACAGTTCCAATGCTAAAGTTATTATTTCCCCACCAGGAGAAGACATTCAACCAAACAGCAATAGCTATAGGGCATTCCACAAAAACATGCTTTATAGATTTCCGAAGGCTTCTGCATAGATCACATCCGTTGGAAGAATGTATCACTTTCATCTCCTTTAACACATCTTTCACTGCCAATCTGCCTCTAAAAAGTTTCCACACGAAGATATTAACCTTATTTGGGATCCATTTAGACCACCTGTCGATGCCAATTGAATGGGTTTGACCTTTGACTAATACCGATCTGAACCAGCTAATCAAAAATTCTCCCTTCGGGCCTTCAACACATTTCCATGAATCAGACTTTTCAATAGGCTTGAACTCTGAAATTAGTTGAAAAAGCGAATTCCATTCCTCTTTCGTCCTGCCATCCCTAATGTTTTTGCACCAATCCCACGCTTCACCGTTTGGATAGATTCTATCGAAGACTAGGCAATCTTTGTTTGGGTCTAATTGAAATAACCTCTTGAATTTCTCTTTTAAAGTGATTTCCATATTCCACCACTCGTTCCAAAATTGAGTATTTTTCACATCCCCTACTTCTTTTTTCATCAATTTTCTAACGTCTATGTTCTTTTCTCTAAGGTTTAAACCGGTCTTCATTATACTCTTTCAAGTGTGACCTGTTCTAACCACTTCGACATTTTCCAGGCCTGGTACTTCCCCATGTAAACTTTTAATAATTTTAACCCAAAACGCATTTTTTCATTCTTGAATCGCCAAAACCATTTTACTAGAAGCGTCGTGTTTAGAAGTTCCAGAGAACCGATCCCTAACCCTCCTTTCTCTTTCTCCGTCATAACATAGACCATTTAACCCAAGGAATTTTATAATCGTTTTCGGTGCATCCCCAGAAAAATTCTCTACGTATTCTTTCCAAAGACTTCAAGACTTTTTTGGGAGCCTTAAAGAGAGAAAATAAGAAGGTACCCAAGTTACCAACCATATTTTGGACCAAGGTATATCTTCCCCCAATCGATAAAGTTTTGGCTTTCCACTTGCTGAGTTTCTTCTTGAAATTCTTCGTGAGATGCTTCCAAGGCCTACTCGATCCCATGTTAACTCCTATGCGCAGACCCAGGAAAGTGAAAGGGAGTTTCTCTACTTTACACCCGAGAATAGCAGACATCGACTCCACCAGCATTTGATTTTGACCCACTCTAATGATTGCGCTTTTATCCATGTTAACTTTTAATCCTGCTTCTCTTTGGAAACAGTATAGAATTCTCACAAGATTGAGAACATTTTCAATGGACCACTCGCCAAAGAAAATAGAATCATCTACAAAAAATAAATGAGTTAGTAAAATTTTATTCGTTCCCACTTCAATGCCCTTAAAACCCCCAGAATCCACAGCTCTAGATATCGCATTGTGAAGACCCTCCATAACAAGGGTAAAAAGGAACGGGGACAAGGGTTCCCCTTGTCTAAGCCCTCAAGAGAGAGAGAGAGAGAGAAATTAGCCGTCAGACTAGCATTAACCAACACCGAGGAGGAACCCGACTTCAAACATTCAAGAATCCACCTTCTCCATCTATCGCCAAAACCATTTTGTATCATTACGGAATTAACATATTCCCAAGACACAATGTCGTATGCCTTAGGAATATCCGTCTTGAAAATGAGCATCGAATTCTTTTTAGCTTTGACCCATTCCACCACTTCATTATATATATATATATATATATATATATATATATATATATATATATATATATATATATATATATATATATATATATATATATATATATAGGGCAAGTTATATTAAGAACCACAGTTATATATATATATATATATATATATATATATATATATATATATATATAGGGCAAGTTATATTAAGAACCACAGTATATACATATATATATATATATATATATATATATATATATATATATATATATATATATATATATATATATATATATATATATATATATATATATATATATAGGGCAAGTTATATTAAGAACCACAGTTATTGTGTGGACGTAAGGACAAATCTGGTGCATAGAATTATAATCATCAATGGTTGTAATTAATAACAGAATATTGATTTTTTTAATTAAAAAAATCTTAAATTTCGAATTATATCATTCTAAAGGGTAATATGGACTTTTTATATTTTTTCAGTTATGGAATGTGAGATTTTTATGGGATTATATCCAAATTTAAATTTAATTTCAAATTCAAATTCGAATTTCTTTTCAAATTAAAACTTTAATTCTGGTATAATATGAATAAAGTTGTATGATTAATTCTAATTGTTATTCTAAGTTCTTAATCACTTATATTCTGTTAGAATCAATTAAAAAAGCATACATTAGAATGATTAATATTCTTAAAGAATGTTACTGCATATGTTAAAAGTAAGTTAAACATTCTGGTCGAATAAATTACAAAACCATACTTATATGAATTAAAATCATACAAAATCGATTTACATTGTACTATGTAACATCAAAATTACTAGAATAATATACTCGAATGTAATAGAAAAACAGAATGACATTCTATGAAAATTACATTCTGTGAGAATGGCATTATGTCAGAATGACTGCCATGAAACTTCAAAATTTACCCTGCAACATCAAAAATTTCCCTGCAATATCAAAAGCACTTGGCAGCATCATAATTTTTCTCTATTTCATGTGTGTGTTTCCAGCCCCATAAGCACTTGACATTTCATTATTGATAGAACACAATGCCATTCTGACCGAATACAAAGTCATTCTGATAGAATACAGTTAGATCTTCTAGATTTTCTGGTGTATAATATATTGTTCCACATGTAAGATAATAAAAAAATTGTCAATTGACATTTAAAACATATTATCACATGAAGAATTACTAGAACACACTACAACCTATTCCACAAACATGTTATTCTGACAGAATGAAAAAATGTCTGTACTAAAAACTTTCATACAATAGGTTTGTTATAAATGAAAAACGCATTCTATTAAATAAAACTTTGAATTGGAACTCTAACCAACAAACCTCAAATGCGATTACTACTTCCAATATCATCATAGTTAAAATCATTCGGTATATCAGATTCTTCATGATCGAAATCTTCATCTTCTTCTTCTGAATTTATTCAATAATGCTTCAATAATTCTGTTGATGCTTTGTGATGGTGACAATGGAAGATTGATGGCAGCGAGATTGGTTGGTGGTAGCAGGCGGTGGCTGTGTGGCGGTGTTTGTGATAGTGATCAGAGGTCATCTTTCTCCATGGTGAACGGAGATGCTCCTGGTAGGGTTTCAATGGTGATTGGCGATAAACATGATAGGGTATTGATTGTGATTGTCGTATAAGTAGGAAAGTGGGAGAGACAATGGAGATAATTAGTTAAACTTTCCTAAATAAAAAGATACATATAAATACAATCAATTAATTATTATATTAATTTAGTATTATACCATTGGCTGTTTCTGTCTTGTGATTGGGTCTCACATCCACACAATAATTAGAGTTTTTAATATATCCTAACTCTCTCTCTCTCTCTCTCTGTATATATATATATATATATATATATATATATATATATATATATATATATATATATATATATATATATATATATATATATATATATATATATATATATATGTATATATATTGGTAGGAATGTAAGAAATCAGTAATTAAGGTATGAATGGTTATAATTAAGGTAAAAATGATATATTTTTGTAACTGATTTCAGATCATTAAATCTTACATTTATATACACCAAAAATATGGTTGCATCTTAAAAGACATTATTATGATTTGATGAGTGATGAGATTCCTTCCTATCTTCCTACCAAAATATTATTTCATACTGGATCCCAATTATATATACATATATATATATATATATATATATATATATATATATATATACACATACATACATACATACATACATACATACATACATATATATATATATATAGATTATATTAAAATGTATTTCCTAATCTATTAGGGATTAGGGCTTTACTATTCCCGCTTAACACACACACACACGCACACACACACACACACAGACACACACACACACACACAAACACACACACACACACACATATATATATATATATATATATATATATATATATATATAATATTAAAATGTATTTCCTAATCTATTATGGATTAAGGCTTTACTATTCCCGCTTAACACTTTTAGTTTCACGAACAATAGACTAATAAGAGATTCATGCCATGTCGCCTTCATCTCGATTCTTCAAATCATCATCTTCGTTCTTTGTCATCGTCTTCCAGTCGAACAGCGCTTAACGACCGGCGCCTGTCTGAATCCGACTTTCAACTAGTCGACCATACACCTCCATCAGCCGCCGCCTGCTGACCAACGTCTGTAATGTATATATGATTTTATAATGTATAATGTATATAACATATATCTGATTTTGTCGCCGACATCTTTGTCTTTGGCTTTCTGAGTTTATTCAAGTTTGCATTAATTTTCCTTTCTTATTGTGTAATAATTATCTTTGATAGATCTTAACTAAATATTTTTATGATTTTGTTCAAGTCTGAGTGTGTAAAGTATGAAGGAATGGGTCAAGTGGTTCAAGTCTATAATTGTGCGACTATATCTCTGTTTTTCTTATTCTATAATCTATATAAAAACTCAGATTTTTACAAAATCTTGTTTTATACAGCCTTGTATCAAAATTTGTACGGGATATATGAACCAATGCTTGGTATTCTCTTTAGGTTGTTTTTGTGAAGGTAATGTTTCAGGTTGCAGGTCAGCTGTGAGTAACCCTTTTTCCACAATTTATCACATTCTCTTTCCTTTTGAAATTATTATTTATCTTAATACAATGAGTTGCTAACAAAGGCAAAACCATAGAACGATGTCAACATGTTCCGTTTTCTTTTAGATACACATAATACAGATGGCTAAACTATGTTTTACTTGGCATGTGTATAAGCTTTTCATTGATTTGTTTATCATAGCATCCAACTTTCATTTTTGTTCATAAAAAAATATATTTTTAAGAACGACTACAGGAGCTGTGCGTGGTATTCTTTGTAGATATGCTAATATGCAGTCTAGATTCAAGGACTGATTTGGTCCATTAATTGCTCATGTTTGTGCTTATCATAGCCAACCATTTTTCATGCATGTAAGTTTTTCATTGATTTGTTGATTATAGAATCCAACTTTTATTTTTGTTCCTTTTGGATATATTTTTATAAACGACTACATGAGTTGTGTGTGGTCTTCTTTGTAAATATGCTAATATGCTCTCTAGATTGAAGTGCTGATTTGGTCCATCAATTGCTCATGTTTTTGCTTATCATGGCCAACCAAATTACATGAATGTAAGGTTTTCATTTATTTGTTTGTTATAGCATCTTACTTACATTTTCATTCATATTTGATATATTTTTATAAACAACTACCGAAATTGTGTGTGCACTTGTTAATAGATATGCTAATGTGCAGTCTAGATTGAGGGACGAATTTGGTCCATCAATTGCTAATGTTTGTGCTTATCATGGCCAACCATTTTCATGCATGTAAGTTTTTCATTGATTTGTATATTACAGCATCTTACTTTCATTTTTGTTCGGTTTTTATATATTTTAAAAAATGAATACAGTAGTTGTGTGTGGTCTTCTTGGTAGATATGCTAATATGCAGTCTAGATTCAGGGACATATTTGGTCCATCAGTTGCTCATGTTTGTGCTTATAATGGCCAACAAGATTACATGCATGTAAGTTTTTCATTGATTTGTTTATTATAGCATCTTACTTTCATTTTCATTCCTTTTGGATATATTTTTTTCAAATGACTACGGGAAATGCTAGTGGCTAGTACGAATCCAAATGCGGTTGATGATGAAGGTGAAGTGAATTTGTACTTATTTTAATCTATGTGTTGTAGGCTACTTTTGATTTTACTTATACATATTGACGTATTAGTCATTTCCTTTGTAATTTTTTAGTTTCTATCACTATTTAACTTTTTATTTCATTTCATTACTTATTTTCATATACATGTTGCAGACTCATTGTTTTGGGATTAGGGCTGATGAGTGACATTTTGAAAAGACGATAAAATTAAAAAAGCATCTTACTTGAAAGAAATGACACATGCATGATGTTTTTAATATTTTTATGATTGTAATTGACAACTGTGCATTGACTAGGGTTTTTATAATATGTCATACATATTTCATAAAATGTCATACATATTTTAAAGTGTACTCCATATTTTTCTTTTTTTTAATTAGGGCACTAAAATATGATCTACACTTTGTAAGTCGTAAATAATATAAAAGATAATACAGGTATAAGACATATAATTATGTATTTCGTGAATTTTCAGATTGTAAAAAAGATTACCGTTATTTATGACATATAATATTGTATATTGTAAACTTAATGTGTATTATGTCATTATGGACATATTTTTAATAGTGTTTATAGAAATTGATTAGTGATAACCAACGGTTGCTAAATGAACGATCGTTTTTCATTTATTACTATATACAAAATGAGTGAAATAGTCATTTGCTTAGGTTCGGACAATTTATTCAAACCAAAATATATATATTTATATGTATGACACCTTATTTCGATAAATACTGATACACTTTCAGGCTTCAGCTCGTATTATCTGTATATGAACAAAAAACAACGGCTGTATGATTGCTCAAGGACCAACCTAAGTCAAAATTGGGGGTTAGCCGTTAGCGTAAACAAACAAATTAAAAAGGAATCGGCAAGTAGTTGGCATGAGATACGTACGGTTATTGGTGGATTTCCCGTACATAAAGTTGACTTTTGATTATAAAATCAGCAATTAGTTGTGCGATGATATGCCGTTAAAAAAAATAATAATAATAATTTGTGCGATGATATTTCTATAATTTTATTTTACACCGAAAGAAATATACATGCGTTGAAGAGCCTTAAAGAATAAGAGGTTGATCTTGCATTCATAAAGGGTGATTTTAAATAAACTTCTCTATATATGTGGATGTATGTTGTGTATGTTGACCTTTAAATACACATGTCATATTATGGAGGGTTTTTTTTTTTTTTTTTTTTTTACCAATATCCGTTTATAAAATATGATAAAGTTAAGAGAACAGACATTATCCAAAAAAGTATATTAATATAAAATATAACTAAGAATGGTCATGTACAGATAGGGTGAGCATGAGTCGGTTTAGATCGGTTTTGACTTAAAACCAAACTAAAGCCGATAGTATCGATTTTCAAGATTTTGAAATCAAACCCAATACCCAAACTGATGGGTTCGGTTTCTCGGTTTTTGGTTACCTTCGGTTCGGTTTCGGGTTTAAACCCAAACCCAATCCTAAGCCAACTTTACAAGTCCTAAGAATGGATATATATATATATATATATATATATATATATATATATATATATATATATATATATATATATATATATATATATATATATATATATATATATAGTTAGGTTCTTGTGAGATCCCAAAAAATCCTGAAATCTTGATAACCAAATCTGGACCATCAGATCAAAAAAATAGAAGGCCAAGATGAAAAATGACAGTTTAATAATTATCAACAATTTTAATGGCATCTTTGGTTTTTAAATATCAATCACAAGGGTATATTAGTCATTAAAGATATAGATCCCTACAATTAAGAAAAATTAATATAATTTAAAATAGGAAACCTACAATTTATTCTCTTCTCTCTGTATCACGATGCTGTTCTGTCTCTCTCTTTCTCAATTCTCACGTATACAAGCGAATGATCGGTACCGCCTCCTTCTCCGATCGACAATATTCCAGCGCTTCGACCCCCTGTGATTCTTCACTCTCGATCGCCTCCCTCGCCTTCTCAGGCAATCGTCTCCATCGATGTATGTAGTTCCTACCTCCTACACCAGCACCACCCATGGACGTTTCTAAAACCCTAGATCAAAACCACCGCTATTTACGGCCACACCAGCGCCGTCGTCACCAATACCGCACCATCAACGCCACCGCAACCAATACTGCATAACAAAGACAGTGAGATTACCAGGGTTGGTTATAGAAATCAGCCTGATGCTCTTTTTAATCACTACGACTTACTTTCCCTGCAAGAAACTTGAGATCTTTACCTTGAGATTCAATCAAAGAATCAACAAATTCAACACGTGACTGACTAAATCCAATAAAAAATGCCCGTCTTTTTCGATGCTCGTCTATCTTTCGTATTATTGTGAACCGGGAGATATTCGGAAGTTATGGGATGACCACTATGATTCTCTTTCCGAAGATTTTAGGATACAATATCAAAGCTCCGAACGAGTCCAGAATCTAGTACTTCTCGACATTCAAAGCTCCGAATGATTTCAACAGTTTCCCGTGAGGTGCAAGAAGAATACGCTATAGTTGTAGATTGTGACAACCTAAATTTAATATATGAAATAAAGGCTTTAAGCTAAGTATATTGATGCTAAGATGCGTGATATCCAAACAAGTTAATGTGTGTGGAAGGGCAAATTGGTCAAAAAATGTGAAAATATGGAAACTCGGGTTAAAATACTGTTTATTAAGCCATAATGAAGTATTATCTCATTTGGAAATTTGATTAAAAAACCCGAGGGCAACAATGGAAAGTTGGAACTAAAAGTGAAAAGAATAATTGTAAAACTTTAAAAATTAATATCTAAAAATCTATACGGATTTAAGAAAAAGAAATCAAGGAGACCTTTGTAGATTTTGATGCGATAAAAATATAGGAACAAGATTCGGGTCATTTGGAGTTATAACGAAGAAGTTATGAAGGTGTAACGATGGCCAAAAAGTGACAAATATGGCCAAGTGACCATGTTTAAGGGCTGATAACAGAAAATCAAGTTAGATTCAGACTTAAGTCAGTAGGGGACAGTTGTTAAGCTCATTCCCACCTTTCTAAAGGTATAAAGGTTTCAAAAATTGGATGTCGTATGTAGAAGTTACGGCTGGGTAAAAATCGGAAATAATGAGAGTTTATGCTGAGAAATTTTTGTAAGTCCTTGAAGCTGTAGGGGCATTTTCGTAAATTCTCTCATCTGATTAAATTAAAAAGGGTAGAAACTCTTGGTCACGTATTTTCTTTCTGTGGGTGTTTTATCAGCGTGAAGAGAAAGAACTAGGGGCCGATGAGATGGAAATTGAACACACACATGTATGTTCGTGCGTGAACTAGATCCGAGAAAGAGAGAGAGAGAATCGAGGTTGGGCAAGGAGAAAGAAATCGAGAACAAGGCCTCGATGCCTCTGTCATCGCTGTAAGAAGACGAACACAACAGCAGGTGGCCGCTGGGAACAATTTGGGCGGTGTACCGTCATCTGCTGGCGGCGATGGTGCAGGAGGTCGACGACAATCGATGGTGGGAGGTGGGAAAGCCTCTACTATCGGATTTTGAGCAAAAACCATCTCCAAATGTTCGGATTTCCTCCTGTTGGGCAGAAAATTCAAGGTATCCTCTTGATTTTGTTTAGAACCCTAACTTAGAAATCGAAATTGGTCCATGCATATTTGATTTATTACAAGAGTAGTGAAATTATTGAGAATTCTGTGATATATGATGGATTATCTATGCATTAAGGTTTATTATGTTGCTAGACACTCCAAAATTTATGAAATTGGTTATGCTAAGGTTGAAGATTATGAATAGTTTCATTGACTTTTCTGATTTGGTCAAAGTTGACCATATGATGGAATTGTAAATTGGTTTTTGATTAAGTTGGTTCTATGGTGTAGAGTGTGATCATATATTGTGAACAAGTTCAAGAAAACTCCAAGATTTAACATTTTTGTAAAGATTGAACTAAGTTCAAGATGGATTTTTACATGATGATTAAACATCAATGTTATGATTAAAAATTCGGGATGTTGAATGACTTTTGAGTACTTTAAAGTTGGTTATTGACATGATATTTTGTTATGTATTTGATGTTTATGGAATTTTGGAAATGGTAAAGTAATTGGAAGGGAATCATGAATTCCAACCTTTGGGACAGGTTTTGATATGTACTAAAATATCATGAAAGAGAACATTGGACTTGATTAGTATGATATTTATAAGTAGTAAGAACATGTGAGTGGTAATTTGATGGAAAATATCAAGATATTGACGGCTTCTATTTTTAGAAACATTAATGACTTAAAATGCGAAAAACGACATAAAAGAGTAAAACGAAATATGTTTTGACATTTAAGTAATCAATATTGCATTATAAACATGTTAGAGTTATAAAGTTGTTTAAATTACATGTTAAACCCAATGAATTCATAAATTGTCACTGTTGGGACAAAAAAGGGTAAAAATGTCCAAAAATAATTATCATGCTTTAAGAATCATACTTAATGATTAGAATGGAATTAGATGATGTTGGAAAGAGTTCATATATGATTTAATACATATTATGTGTTTAGTGTGTAATTGATTCTAACCTCTTATTAAATCAATAGAGGTTCAAGGATGTTTGGAAGCAGTGAAAGCTTAGAGTTAGTGGATTAATGTAGCTAAACATACCTAGCTACCGAGGTGAGTACATGTGGCATTTCCCCTCTTTGGGGTACATAGCAAAATGTTTTTTATATAGTCTATGTGATTTTCGAATATGAAATGATATGCAAGTTTATTTACCTATGATATGATTATAAAAGTATTATACTATCATTTGAAAGCTATTTGAAAAGTATGTTTTGGCATCAAGCCACAACGATTTGAAAGCATGTTTTGGCATTAAGCCCTAACGATTTGAAAAGTATATTTTGACACAAAGACATAATGATTTGAAAGCAAGTTTTGGCATTAAGCCACGATGATTTGAAAGCACGTTTTGGCAACAAGCCATAATGTTATGAAAGAAAGTTTTGGCTTCTTGCCTCAATGTGTTTATAATGGACTGGTATTATGATATGAAATACACAGCAATATAAAGTACCCGGGGGACGACGTTCCCGCAAGGGAATCCAGAGGACTCTACTGAGGAGGTACCAACCCCTTCGCGAAGTAGATTTCCTAAAAGCATAAGACGCTAGGGTGGACTGATTATGTTCTTTCCATCCTAGTCCAGATTTGGGGTATCACCAAGAGTGATTAATGCCCTAAGTATAAAAAGCTAGCATGTTGAGACACCAGTTAAAGCATGTGATATGACGCTGAGGTGGTCTGATTATGTTCTCACCATCTCAGTCCAGACTTGGGGTATCACCAAGAGTGATTAAGGCCCTAAGTATAAAAATACTATCATGATCAAACATCAGTCAAACTAAAGGAAAGAAAAGGAAAAACACTGCGTTTCAAGTTTTCTTACTTGATTATTTAAAGGACTTTGAAAGCAAAATCTTTTTACATGACGTACGAAAGGTTTTTGACAACTAGTGTCATTATATGAAAACTGTTCCTAAAGGTTTGAGCACCAGTCAAGTTTAAGTAATGAAAGTTTTATGTTGGTAAGAATTTCATTTAATTTGTTATGGAAAGGCTTTACAAGCAAGATGACAATATATTTCATTTATATAGGTTTTGACAACAAGTATTATGACATGATTCGTTTATGAAATATTTTATTGAAAGTGTCATTACATGAATTGATTACAAAGGTTTTGAAAATGATAAATGTTATATTTACAAATGCTTTGAGTCTAAAACTCATGTATCTCACGAGACATATTTGTCTTACGTATTTTTGTTTTGAATGCTATGTACTCAGGAACAGGATGACTGACATCATATGATAGAAAGAAAAGACTTAGAAGATCTCATGGGGACATAGATAGAAAAGAGGACTAGAAGATAGAATTACCATTAAAGCGGTATAGTTATGATATGTAGTTGAGAAATGTTATATTTATGGTTAGAACAACACTTGTAGTTGTATTGTAAAGTCTTGCTATGTTCCGTAATGCTTTTGGACTAGTTTGGTTTTGAGTCGGGTCAACATGGTTTTTTATCCGTTTAGCCCAAAGGTCATCCCGGATTTTCGATAGAATTATTGAGTAATTACCGGACATTAGCTTGAGATGTCATGTTGCTTCTTTATGGTAATGATATGAGTTTTGTAACCCCAAATGTTGTTTAAATATTTTTAAACTTAATTGTTTTGTTGGGACTTGAAATTTTTAGGCATGACATGAGGTCATGAGAAACATTTTGTTTATAAAGAAACACATTTTTTTTGAAATATGAGACTTTTTTCAGCTATTGCGTTTTTTTTTAAAAAGGAAATTTGGGGCGTTAAATGGATAACGAACACTTACATGTACGAGAATCTCTTGATGCCGACCAGAAATTTGCGTACGATGAAATAATGGGGCATGTGGATGAAGATATCTCGGGAGTTTGCTTCATAGATGGTCCCTGTGGAACTGGAAGACATTTTTATTCAAGGCTTTGTTGGCTAATATTCGTTCTCGTGGTCATATAGCACTTGCAACGGCTACGTCTGGTGTCACGGCTAATAACATGCCAAGAGGGAGAACAACCCACTCACAGTTCAAGATTCCTATTAACGTTGATAACAACTCGATGTGCAATATAAAAAAACAAAGTGGCATGGCTCAGTTACTTCGTGCCGCAAAGGTTATCATCTGGGATGAAGCATCGATTGCTAAGAGTCAAGCAGTGGAGGTAGTTGGTCAAAGTATGCAAGACATCATAGGTGAGAACCTTCCGTTCGGTGGAAAGATAATGGTTATGGGAGGTGACTTTAGACAGGTTTTGTTGGTCGTCAAACGTGGCACGCGAGCACAAACGTAGACTCTAGCGTACGAATGTCGCTTCTTTGGCGTTCCATTAAAAGGTTACGCTTAACTCTCAATATGAGAGCGGTAACTGATCCATGGTTTTCTGATTTTTTTATTACGGGTTGGTGATGGAAATGAGGAAACAGTGGAAGGGAGCTTTATTCGGATACCTGATGACATGGCCATTCCATTCACGGGTGAAGGTAACTCACTCGATGCTTTAATTAATGCAGTATTTCCATCTTTGCAATGTAACGGGGATGATTCGGATTTTATCATTTCAAGAGCGATATTGTCAACAAAGAATAAAAGTGTTGATGACATTAATGATAAACTTATCGAATAGTTTTCTGGAGATCAAAAGGTTTACTATAGCTTCGATGAAGCTGAAGATGATAAGAATAACTTATACCCTGTTGAATTCTTGAACTCTCTAATTGTTAGTGGTCTGCCTCATCATTACCTTCGGTTAAAAGTTGGTTGCCCAATGATACTGCTACGAAATATCGATCACTCTAATGGATTATGCAATGGTACCAGGTTGATATGCACAGCTTTCCAGCGAAATGTGATTGACGCAGAAATAGTCGTTGGCCAACATGCCGGTAAAAGAGTCTTTTTGCCAATAATTCCATAATGCCGTCTGACGAAGACATGTTCCCATTCAAGCTGAAAAGAAAGCAATTTCCAATTCGTCTTAGTTTCTCTATGACGGTCAATAAAGCTCAAGGACAAACAATTCCAAATGCTGGTGTATATCTACCGGAATCGGTCTTTTCACATGGCTAACTTTATGTGGCATTGTCCAGAGGAATATCCCGTGTCAATACAAAGGTATTAGTAAAGCTGGCCAAAAAATTCATTCATGATGGATGCTCTACATCAAATGTGGTGTATAAAGAAGTCTTATATGATGAATAAGGTACAATCGAAATCTTAATAATTTACAATTATTAGCATATGTATTTAATATAATGAATTAATAGATAAAAGGAAACAAGGCCTATATGTATTTTCAAGTTCAAAATTAGCTAAAAGTCTGCAAATCGTAATAAAGCTCAGAAATTTATCTTGAAAAATGATGGGTTTTGTTTTTTTATTAATATCATATTCTATGGATTTGACTGTTTGACTATCTTTTGGCAGGTGAAGACTGTTTTTTATAGATGGCCGGCTAGCTTCATGGGCCGAGAGTCGAGTGCGGGACCTACTAAACAAATATGGGGAAGTAGTGAAAATTGAGCTTGCCCGTAATATGCCTTCTGCAAGACGAATAGATTATGGATTCATCACATTTGGAACACACGGTTCAGCTTTAACATGTGCTAAAAGCATCAATAATGAGGAATTAGGAGATGCCGATAACAAGGTTACTTTTGTAATTTATCATATGGTTTGTAGAATGTTTTTTTGGAAGGAATGGAATCTATCAAAAGAATTGGAATATGTTATGTACTTCCTAGAGGGACAAATGTATTTTATAATCATTATTATTTTTAGGATTAATTGCAAATATGCTAATACCAATCCGATGAACCAACTTCTTTTTCGAATCAAATGACCAAATAAAACAGTTAACCGTCTACCCATTACCTCTCCCCCCCCCCCAACCACCGCCGCCACATCGAGCGGGTCTCCTGCTAGTGTATATATATATATATATATATATATATATATATATATATATATATATATATATATATATATATATATATATATATATATATATATATATAGTGAGGATCTTTTGAGTACCACAAGTCCCCCGAGAACCCGAGAACTCCCATACCGATATTTTTTTCAAAAAACCAACCACATAGGCCTATAAAACGCACATATCTAAGACTTTTCAAAAAAAAATTCCGAAAAAAACGAATTTTTTTTTTTTGAAAAAAATTTGCACATGTGAAAAAAAAATTTGCACATGTACAAACTTTTTTATACGTACACTTTTTTCAAATTTTTTTATAGAACGTCTTAAATATATGTTAGAAAGACATCCATAAAAAAAAAACTTGAAAAAAATGTACGTATAAAAAATTTTGCACATGTGCAAAAAATTTTTTTTGCACATGTGCAAATTTTTTTCAAAAAAAAATTTTAAAAAAATTGTTTTTTCGGAAATTTTTTCCAGCGCCCTGGCACCAATTTGAGCATTTTAGAGGCCTATGTGGTCGGTTTTTTGACTCGGACACTCTCTATTGTGTGGTTTGCGATAGTTTGTGTGTTTGGTTCCTAACATTTTTTTTAACTCGGACACTCTCTATTGTGTGATTTTGTTCCGCGTTTAATCCCTACTACACCTTAATTGACTATATTACCCTTTATAATTTCTATTTTAGTTTTTTTATTTGTTTATTACTTTTTTTTAAAGAAAAAATAAAATAATCTTATTCACCCGTGTTAAATGTCTCTCTCTCTCTCTCTCTCTCTCTCTCTCTCTCTTATTCAATTTCCTTCCTTCCCCCTCTACCGTCTCGTCATCGTTGGTCTCTTCTATCACCATAGCCACATAACCAATCTACTGATTAAAAAATATTATTTTTAAACTACTTTCTCCTATGCTAGTCCATGTTTTAGCTTAATGACGAAGTAATGCATGCATATTAATATACCATAGCATGTGAATTCTAGATCACCATTCATTGTAACCACTTTGTACGGCCATAATCTACAAAATAAATATATACACATAATAAATTTAGGGAATGAAAATACTGACAATGACATGAATAATTAATTTACTTTTATTTAAATGATTGTTTTTGAACGTAAGTAAAAACGATGATATCAAACTAAGACGTATAAATTTTTCTACTATTGTATTATCTTTAATATAATGAATGCTTTTTAGCGCAAGCAAAAGGACATGAGTTTCTTCTACTATTGTATAATAAGATTATAATATGTGAAAAATATATTCTTTAATGTATATTAATAAATAACACATTAGTGTATTAACAAACAATAAATTAAATGTATATTTGTATAACTTTAATCATACATGCGTATTTTTAAAATAAATTGTTGATATTGTAAAGTTGATAAACCATATCTACTTTGGTAATTTTCGAAACTAAACCCACCGAAGATATACACATAGGAAATTGTTCTAAATCATTTATGTTATACGTTATATATAACATAAGTTTAATAAGAATTACAGCGATATAATTATATATTTATGTATGAATTATATTTTAAAGTATAAAGCTAAGAATATATGATTAAGTTTTGAATAAATGAACCTGTATAGTGTATATCTCGATTTTAAAGTAAAGAAGAAGTCCAATAATTTCTTTGACTAATTGGTCTCAGCCTTACAAAATCAATCAATCTGCCATGTTCCTGTAATGTTGGTACGAAAAGGAAAGAAGATTTTGTTATTCTTAAACATTCAAAATTATATTTTTTCAGTTTAATTTTTAAATATTATATTTACTAGGTTAGAAACCTGTGTAATACACGGGATGATAAAAACATAGTCATTAATCATAAATTTGTAAATACTTTTTTGCATACAACATTGAACGTTTTATTGATAAGTTTATTTCTTATCTATTATACTTTTTTGTACATTATCTTTTTTTTTAGTAAAAGTATACATGATGTGGTATGTGTTAATATGTTAAGTAGATAATTTTAGTTTTATTTATTTATTTGTACTATAAATGATGGAATTATTTTGTGGTGTTTGAAACCAGTAAAATAGATGAAATTTAAAGGACTTACATTATAAAGAATTTTAAACTTTTTATCAAGTTGGTTCGCAAATTTTGGAATAAATTTGAAGTTCCCTTTTGCTTAAAAATAGATAAATTCATAGCCTCGTCAAATGCTCGAGATGTATATTTTGTTATTTCCAAGGTATTTAGTGTGTTACTACATTTATTTAGTTAATTAACTAATTGAAATATATAAAAGGAAAAAAATAAATAATTGTAAAATATTATTTGGTTTACAGTTAACCTGTGTGTTGGTACATATCATAAATTCACTTAAACACACTTAGGCCCATCAATTTTATTTCTACTCATCGAATTAATACCTCTCCCTAAAATAACTACTAAATAGAATATTAGCTATCACCCTAAGATAGTCGTTTCTAATAAAACATGGACATTCCATGGCATCCATTCCGTGCAGATTATTTAAAAGTCGTAATCTTTTTATACTACATTTGCCTCTAGTTGTGCGGGAGAAGGTCTTAAGGACAAATAAATAGTATAGGAACAAAATTAAATGAAGAACATGTCATTTAATCTTATGTCACCACTTGCTTCGTGATAATTTTATGCAAAACAACATGTCATTTTGGGGACTGAACCTATCGATTAAAATATTTCCATTGTGTCTATCTTTTAGCTGAAGCAATAAGTTGGCAACAACATAACCAGCACTACTGATGATAAAATTCTCATGTGCGCTTTGGAAACCTGGTGACCCGACTGGCCCGTAATCCTGTTGAAATATTTCGTATAAACCGCCATCTGTTGTCGTCTCACCTATTTGGCTTCTGCTACGTGAATTTGGCACGACCTGGAGGAGCAAATTTGGAAATATGTCATGATGAAAACAAAAGGAACCCATGATAAATGGCTGACCTCAATTATGCTTCTTTCTGGATCGGTTGGTAGCACTCCATATAAGGATATGGATATAAATAGAGATCAAGTCCTACTGCTCCAAATATGTCTTTTAGAAGTGAAATTACTTGTAAAGCATGTACATCTAGCCTACAGTCATCTCCAACCTACATAGAGAAGCTCATTTACCAATCTGTTGTAATTTTACTTTCTATTATTTTTAAAAGTCAATTACATTTTTGGTCCCTAACTATAGCTGATTTTTGCAATTTTGGTCTAAAATTTTTTCTCTTGCAATCTTGGTTGTTATTTGAGGTCTTTATCACCACCAATATTTTTAAGTTATAACGTTTTTGGTCCCTACCCCAAGTAAAATGACTATTTTTGGTCCCTGAGTGAAACTAATTTTTGAAATTTTGGTCCCACAAACATGGTCATCTAACTTGGACAGTTGCAAAAACTTCAAATAAGGACTAAAATTGCAAGAGAAAATTTTCGGGACCTAAAGTGGAAAAATCAGCTATACTCGGGGACCAAAAATGTTACAAAAAGTTCTTGGGTCCTTATTTAAGACTCTTCTAACGTTTCGGTTCCCTCTTCACAAACACTGTAAATTCAGTTATTTTACTTGGAATAGGGACCAAAACTGTTACAAAAACCTCAAATAAGGACCAAATTTGAAAGAGAGACTTTTAGGGCCACAAGTTGCAAAAATCAGACATACTCAGGGACTTGATTAATAGGTAAATTACTCTAACACTTACCTTGAAAATACAAGCTTGGGTTTTATATCTTTTGGATCTCCATCTCAATCAACCACAATACCACATTAAAAATGATCATAATAGGGACTTTTGCTGCTGACTGTAAAGGGATTCCACTATTGACCAGAATACCCCTGAGAAGCTTATAAGGAGTTGTAGGTAGATAACAATCATCTCCAGCCAAATTTTTTCCAACTCCCTATACTCATATCATTTGCACAGTTGTTAATCAAACCACCAATTTTTTTGTATAAGCACATACAAGTGAGAATATTGAGATGGTAAATAGATACATTTGGTGAGAGAGAGAGAGAGAGAGAGAGAAAGAGAGAGAGAGAGAGAGAGAGAGAGAGAGAATACCTCTGTGTTTGTAAAGAGGAGGCAGTTGGTGTTTGGTGGTGCGCATATGGTGGCAGCTGTGGAGAAAACTCACGTACTTTGGATAAGAAATTCTATTTGACACCATCATTGGAATCGTTATTCCCCTTATCAACTTTAGAATAGAAGACCCAAAGCTTGCATTCTCTCATATAAATTTGTTCTGATTTAAAGAAGTGAAGAGGTAGAAATGAATTAGAAAAGGAAATACTATACTGACATTAGCAAAAGCTTGGCTGAGCTGTTGAAGAAGATCCACCAGGGAATGACTTTGCAAAAACTGCTTTCCTAAGGCGTAGAAGCCTGTTGTGGATGCAACTACTTGAAATACCTTTCCGTTGCATATTTTAATCTGCAAATCGAGATGATATTATCATCTGTGCGAATAACTCTGTGTTTTTCTTCAAAATATATCGGATGTTATAATCGAAAACATAGCAAATACTTCAGTTGTGATAACAATTAATCTGTTATCTTAAATTCAGATTTATAACACCCACAACATCTTACTTCTTGTATAAAACCCACCCTCAAAGATGGTACTTTTACTTCTATAAATTGAAATCAAGCGATTTACATCAATGCCACACAGATTAGCTAAAACATCAATTGTGATTGTGATAAAAAAATTGACTAAAAAATAAATGATTCTTACAGCTAAATGATTACGCAAGATTTGTTAGATTTCTCATCAAGCCAAATGATTACGCAAGATCTCTGGCAAACGACAACCAAAATCACATTAATCTCACCAAATCTGTAACTAATAAACCACGAGAACAGAGAAAGATAGATAGAAAGAGAATTACTAACCTTGTTTGAAAATCAAAACGCCAACTCGAAGGAGGGTTTAATTACCTCTATCATTTTTGTTGGTTATATGCCCATCGTTATAACAAGTTGGTAACATTATTATAAATAGTAGGGTCCTTTTGGGTTACACGTAAGAGACGATTTAGCTAAAAGAGATCGAAAATAAACTTGAGGGGTTAAGTTTATTAATATACCAAAGTAAAGGTATATTAATTAGAAACTTAATGGTTAAGTTTATTAATATACCAAAGTAAAGGTATATTAATTAGAAACTTAATAAGGATAAAGGACTAAAGTAAAATATCCACAAAGGAGGGGATAAGGATGAGGAGCACTATAAATACAACCCTAGATCTGAGTTGTAAGGGCTGCCAAAACCCTAATTTTCGTCACCCTCCTCCCACCCCTCGGTATACGGCCAATTTCTTTCAAAACCCTAAGTATTACGTGCTAAAACTTCAAGCAAATGTATATACTACATCAACGGGTGCTGGATCGTTGTCTTGGGTGCGATTACATTAGAGGAGTTCTACTTTGGGCTCTCGTCATCCTAACAAAATCAGATCTGAGATTTAAAAGGTATGTCTTGAACCCTCTTGATTTTACAGTTACAAAAGTGTGCATGATTATGTGATCCTGGTTGAATGCGATTTAGATTTCTGTTTCCGCTGCGTTGTTTTTATGCTATCGTATTCCAATAGTGGTATCAGAGCGGATTTATCATGATTTTGTACTGTTTTGATTCGATTAAAATTGTTAAAAATCGTTTTTTTTCTGATTTATCGAATCTGATCGACGTCCGCGCCGCGGTACTTGAATTATCGCGTCGCGGGTTTTTCTAAAGTTACGATCATTAGGGTTTTGCCGCGTCGCGTTTCCTAGTGTTCCGCGCCGCATCGTTCTTGTCATGATCGGTTTCTTTTGATTACCGCGTCGCGTTTTCTTGTGTTTCGCGTCGCGGCGGTCGTGATGTTTTGTTTTCTGAAATCAGATTTCTTGTTATAAAATGGTGATTTTAATATTGTATGATTGTTTAGATTAATCATTGACATAGAATGCTTGCTTGCTCAATAGGATTAATAGCTAAACACAAAGTTTAAAATGCTTCAAAATTTAATGGATGATTGTTTAAATTAATTATTAACACTGCATCATTGCGTGTTTAATAGAATTAATAGTTAAACATAATTTTCAAAGAATACTTAAAATTTTAAATGATATATATATTAGAATTGTATCTATATGTATAACTTAAAATAAAAACATTGGTCAGACCGTGACTAGGCTCACCTACTCTAAATGTGTAGAAGGTTGAAGGAGGTCTCTTTGATTCCTAATGAGGTCGGTTTTTAAATAGCATTCATTGCTTACCACCCTCACCGCCTGTCACATTTTATCGAGTGGAGTTACCCAAAAGGTTTGATAGAACAGTGTTTCAAGATAAAAGTATTACTGAAAATACACAAGTAAGAAAGATTTGTTAAAAGTTAATAGATTTTTCAAAAGTCAAATTGGCAATTTCAAACCGGTTTTAAAAGTTTAAATTGACCCTTGTGCCAATTAAAAAGGTTAAAATGTTTTGACAAAAACTAAACAAAATCCCGTTTTATGAAAATGTAAATCTCATGCTACCCACAAAGAACCACACATTTAACCGGGCCCTTCCGGCATGCGAAGTGCTATAGCCAACGCGTCGGATTGGACTCGGCCAAAATGATGTGATACTCGCGATAACTCATGAATCATGGGCCGGGTGTCACGTGTGTTCTTCGTGGTCGATTTACCATCCAAACCCGTGATCCGCGGCATACCCGTCACGGGAGAGAGGATGAGCATGATGGGATTAAACATGCCATTGATTAGATTCAATGAATCCCGAGAGATCTAGAAGCTTCATAGAGATTGAAGTTGGCAAAGAGTATTGCCTACCTAAATAACTTTTGGGGGTGACTACGGCATACCTCTTCACCACCAGAAGTGAAATATGGATTCTAGCATTAAGTAAAATTATTGTTTTGGGTAATTAATTTTTTAAGGATTAATCAAACTAATTAAATCTACTTTTCATATAGATGGCTCCAAACACAAATGGAAATTCGAATTCGGCTACAAATATCTCACTAATGCAACTCCTCTCCAAGGATAAGCTGACCGAATCTAACTACTTGGACTGGATGCGTTCCCTTCGGATCGCCCTCCGGTATGATAAGAAAGAATGGGTCCTGGACACAGCTCTTCCTGAGGCTCCAGCTGATGATGCAACTAGAGTTGTTAGGGATGCTTGGCAAAAGCATAAAGATCAGTCGGATGAGGTTGCTTGTCTCATGTTGGCGACCATGGTTCCAGAACTCCAATAGAGTTTCGAGACCGCTGGGGCGTTCGACATGGCCGACCAGCTCAAGGAAATGTTCCAAGAGCAGGCTAGACAGGAACGATATGACACTATGATCTCCCTACTAGATTGCAAGCAGCAGGAGGGAACCGCTGTCAGTGCACACGTGCTTAAGATGAAAGCGTACGTTGACAGATTGGAGCGACTTGGATTTCCGATCGCTCAGCAATTGGTTACGGATATCATCCTCCACTCGCTGAGCAGTACATTCAGTCAGTTCACACTGAATTTTAATATGAATGGATTGGAAAAGACCATAATGGAGTTACACGGCATGCTAAAAACTGCCGAGGCAAATATGTCTAAATCTAAGAACTCCAGCTCCACGGCTCCGGTATTGGCAATCAGGGAAGGGGCAATCAAGAAAAGGAAAGCCAAGAAGCCTAAAGGCAAAGGGAAGGGTCAAGTTGGTAACCCCAACTCCAACCCTAGCAACAAGGGCAAGGCTGGTTTTATGATAGTGCCGTCACCAAACCCTGATGAGGCCATTTGTTTCCACTGCGGAGAAAAGGGACACTGGAAGCGAACCTGTCCTAAATACCCGGAGGAGATCAAGAAGATCAAGCCCAAAGTGTCTGGTACCTCAGGTATATACATGATAGAACTCCATAATACTTCTACTACTAATTCATGGGTCCTAGACACAGGATGTGGTACTCACATTTGCTCTGATGTGCAGGGACTAAGAAGAAGTAAGAAGTTAAGGCATGGGGAGCTTGACCTGATCATGGGCAACAGACATACGGCTGCTGTCAAGAGGATTGGGGATTACGAGCTCGTGCTTTCTACTGGATTTTCTATTAATTTATTAGATTGTTGCTATTCGCCAGAAATGGCTAGAAACATTATTTCTTTTAGTGCTTTGTATCGAGGCGGTTTTGATTTTGGTTTTGATAATGGAAATATTTTAGTTTTCAAAAATGATTGTCTTTACTTTAAAGCATGTCCTACAAATGGTATTTATGAAACTATCGTGAGCATTAGAAGAAATAATAGCTTAATATTAAATGTTGATTCAGATACATCCAAAAGTGTATTGGATAAATCATGTCTATGGCATTGTCGACTTGGCCATATAAACAAGAAACGCATCGCCAAACTCCAAGAGGATGGGATTTTGGAATCATTCGACCTCAAGTCTGATGATGTATGTGAGTCTTTTTTATTAGGCAAGATGACAAAAGCGCCATTCACAGGGAACTTTGAAAGAGGCAAGGATCTGTTGGACCTCATACACACTGATGTGTGTGGACCGTTCAGATCAGCCACAAGACATGGAGAAAGGTACTTCGTCACATTTACTGATGACTTCAGCAGATATGGGTATGTTTATTTGATTAAACATAAGTCTGAAACCTTCGAGGTGTTCAAAAGGTTTCAGAACGAAGTAGAGAATCAACGGGGCAAAAGGATTAAGATCCTCCGATCCGACAGGGGTGGAGAATATCTTAGTCAAGAATTCTGCGATCATCTGGGGAACTTGGAATTGTTTCACAGCTGACTCCTCCCGGAACACCACAACATAATGGTGTGGCTGAGAGGAGGAACCGAACATTACTTGATATGGTTCGGTCCATGATGAGTCGTGCTACGCTTCCAATCAGTTTCTGGGGCTATGCCTTGGAGACTGCAGCAAAAGTCCTGAACCTTGTACCAACTAAGAAGGTCAGCAAGACACCCTCTGAAATATGGAATGGGACTAAACTCTCATTAGCACATTTGAAAGTCTGGGGTTGTGAGGCTTACGTCCGTCGTGAAGCCATCGACAAACTAGAACCCAGATCAGAGAGGTGTTACTTTATTGGTTATCATGCTAGTTCTTTTGGGTATTTTTTTTACAAACCTTCTGAAAACAAGGTGATTGTTGCACGAAGGGCAGTCTTCCGAGAGAGGGAGTTGATACACCAAGAGACCAGTGGGAGCCAAATTGATCTTGAGGAGATTCAAGAACCAACCAATAAAGGACCTGATGTTGGCACTAGCTCTCAATCAGAGGTTGAAAAACCTGTTGAGCCTCAGCCAAGTACAGCTGGGGAATCTGACATACCTCCACCTCCTGTCCGGAGATCTGATAGAGTACGTCATGCACCTGAATTTTATGGCTTACATATTACTGAAGGTGATGAGTCAATGGTAGGTGACGATGAACCTACCAGCTATCAGGAAGCAATGGCAGGCCCAGATGCTGCCAAATGGAAGGAGGCTATGGAGAGCGAGATGAAATCCATGTATGATAACCAAGTTTGGAACTTGGTTGATCAAACATCTGGCCTTAAAACAGTTGGATGTAAATGGGTCTTTAAGAAGAAGACAGACATGGATGGAAAAGTACACACATATAAAGCCAGACTGGTGGCAAAGGGTTATACTCAAACCCAAGGGATTGATTATGAGTAAACTTTTTCACCAATGACAATGATTAAATCTATCAGGATATTGTTTGCCATCGCAGCCTTTTATGACTACGAAATATGGCAAATGGATGTAAAAACCGCTTTCCTTAATGGAAAACTTTCAGAAGATGTGTATATGACACAACCAGAGGGTTTTGTACAGTCCAAATATCCCTATAAAGTGTGTAAACTTGTGAAGTCGATTTATGGACTCAAACAAGCATCTCGCAGCTGGAATCTCTGCTTCGATGAGAAAATCAAAGAGTATGGATTTTAAGAAGTGAAGATGAACCATGTGTATATGTCAGAGCTAGTGGGAGTGCTGTTGTCTTCCTTGTGCTGTATGTTGATGACATACTACTCATAGGAAACAATGTCCCAATGTTGCAAAGTGTTAAAACTTGGCTTGGGGATTGTTTCGCTATGAAAGACTTGGGAGAAGCGGCATACATACTTGGTATAAAGATCTATAGAGATAGATCTAGGTGACTCATTGGTTTAAGCTAGAGTACATACATAGACAAAATCTTGAAAAGATTCAAGATGCAAGATTCCAAGAAAGGATTCGTGCCTATGCAACGTGGTATGACATTGAGTAGAGACCAATGTCCTAGTTCTAGTGATGAACGAGAAAGAATGAGTCGAATCCCATATGCTTCAGCAATATTGGGATCGATCATGTATGCCATGTTATGTACAAGGCCTGACGACTCTTGTGCCTTGAGTATGACGAGTCGTTATGAGGCCAATCCTGGTGAAAATCATTGGACCGCAGTCAAGAACATTCTTAAGTATCTTCGGAGGACGAAGGAAGTGTTCTTGGTCTATGGGGGCATGGAAGAACTCACTGTAAGTGGTTATAGTGATGCTAGCTTCCAAACCGACAGAGACGACTCCTGTTTGCAGTCAGGATTCGTGTTCTTACTGAATGGTGGGGCAGTAACTTGGAAGAGTACCAAGCAAGAAACAGTAGCTGATTCGACAACGGAGGCTGAGTATATTGTAGTTAATGAAGCTGCAAAGGAAGCCATGTGGATGAAGAAGTTCATCAGGGATCTCGGTGTTGTTCCTAGCATTGATGGTCCAGTTGAGATCTTCTGTGACAATGAGGGTGCAGTCGCCTTGGCGAAAGAACCTAGAGCTCACAAGCGCACAAGGCATATACACCGGAAGTACCATTATATCCGGAGGCTCGTTGAAGAAGGAGACATCACGATTAGTAGAGTTACATCAGAAGATAATCTTGCTGATCCATTCACTAAACCGTTATCTCAGGCCAAGCATGATTCTCATACTAGGTCGATGGGCATTAGATTTGCAAATAAGTTGGTTTAAGCGTATTTAATTTAGTTTGATTTGTGTTTGGAACTCAAGCAATGTGAAACTCTATTTGTTTTGAAGATTATTATGTGGAGAACTTAATATATGCATGAAGGCAGTCATTTCATCAGTTTATCATTGTGTTCCAATTTTGCATGTTTTATTGACTTCCTGAATAATTATTTTATTATTCAAAACGTCCACAGTCGGTCATACTTTTGGGAGTAAGTATTGATTCAAGACTGACATGAGAAATTAGTAAATTGTCCATAGAGATGGACATAGCATAGAGATGCACTAATTCTCATGTGTACTTAATAGGGATTAAGTATTGGAGTAACCTGTACTTAGAGATTACTTCATGGAATGTGTCACGAGTAATTCTAAGATGGTAATATCTTATATTCTTCAAGCGGAGATGCATTGATTCTTAGTCCTGCAGTCTGTTATGTCTTGGTTTTCTCCAACGTTGTCCGTAACTGGCAGCCATACAGGGAATGTCCAGATATGACATGATGAGTGGGCGAGATCCGTGTAGTCAAAGTTTATTTGTTCCTTCTACCCTAACAGGAGAAGCGATATCCGTGGGCCCTTCGATGATTTGGTGTTGACAGCAAATGTACGGCCGTACTCGAACTGAATTGATATAGAATCAATAAGTGCAGTTTGTTGTGGTCATCACAAATATCTATCGGGAAACATAATCTTGAATGTTTGAGACTGACAGAATTCCATGTCAGACGTTCATATGGATATCTTGTAGAACAAAGGAATATTTGATCACTTGCCTAAGGGTTGTTTCATTAGATGAACACGGCATTTGTCTAGGATGACATACACCTTACTAGGTTAATGAATATTAGACCATACAGTTGTTATAACAAGTGCAAGTGGGAGACTGTTGGTTATATGCCCATCGTTATAACAAGTTGGTAACATTATTATAAATAGTATGGTCCTTTTGGGTTACACGCAAGAGACGATTTAGCTAAAAGAGATCGAAAATAAACTTGAGGGGTTAAGTTTATTAATATACCAAAGTAAAGGTATATTAATTAGAAACTTAATGGTTAAGTTTATTAATATACCAAAGTAAAGGTATATTAATTAGAAACTTAATAAGGATAAAGGACTAAAGTGAAATATCCACAAAGGAGGGGATAAGGATGAGGAGCACTATAAATACAACCCTAGATCTGAGTTGTAAGGGCTGCCAAAACCCTAATTTTCGTCACCCTCCTCCTACCCCTCGGTATACGGCCGATTTCTTTCAAAACCCTAAGTATTACGTGCTAAAACTTCAAGCAAAGGTATATACTACATCAACGGGTGCTGGATCGTTGTCTTGGGTGCGATTACATTAGAGGAGTTCTACTTTGGGCTCTCGTCATCCTAACAAAATCATATCTGAGATTTAAAAGGTATGTCTTGAACCCTCTTGATTTTACAGTTACAAAACTGTGTATGATTCTGTGATCCTGGTTGAATGCGATTTAGATTTCTGTTTCCGCTGCGTTGTTTTTATGCTATCGTATTCCAACAATTTTAGCGTAGACTTTGTTGCCGAACCCTTGGTTGCAGAACTAATTGCAATTATTAGGCACTGCTATTCGATTGATGTATATAGAAGATTGCGTATAATATTCAAATTTAAATAAGATTAGCCCCTATTTAGCACCGTATCTCCTTCGATTGCCCTTCCCTGTTCAAACCTTCATTGATTTGCTTCTGATTTTGTGGGATTTGATTGAATATACCATAATTAAACCGATTCAAAAGAAATACGGGATAAGAATTAGTTTGGGTAGGAAATAAATCCCGATTGTTATAGCATTACACACGTGTCAGCTGGAGGATAGTTCTTATAAAAAGGACACGTGGCAAAAGTTATTTTTATTTATTAGGTATAGTAGATTTGTCATAAATTTTCAAAATAAAATATTTTTTCAGTTTAATTTTTAATTATCATAATTGTCCCTCATAAACTTTTAAAATATTATATTTGGCTAAAATTTTATTTTTAACATTTTATAATCATTTTAAATTCTTATTTTACCAATTGAATATTATACATCTCTTATAAATATAAGTTTAAAATGATTTCTTAAACCCTCGTTGGTGATCTCCTTTAATCAATATCGTCTCTTTTTCGGTATCTAGATCCGTCGTATCCTCTCCGACCTGTTATTCATCAATTTATCTTCGGTCACCCCTTTCCCTAATGCTATCCTAAAACAATGGTTGAAGATGATATCAATGAAGAAGATGTTGCAGATGTTGCAAACAATTCGAGAAACTCAGGTGTCGGGGAAGAGATGATAGGAATTAAGAGAGACCAGCAACTAGGGTTTAGGAAATCAATTCTAGATATTTTAAATATAGATTTATAAGATGGTGTAATAGTCAATTGATAAAAATATGGATTTAAAATGATTATAAAATGTTTAACATTTCTAAAAATAAGGATCTAGCCAAATCTGATATTTTAGAAGTTTATGAAAGATAAATATGATATATATATATAGGGTCCGGTTCTGGTGAGAACTTTTTTTTCGGTGAGAACTCGCGATAACACCTTAAAAAAATTGAAAAAAAATCATATAAAAAAATACAAATCATAAAATCGAGAATAGTACTATCTCATTATCAAAAAAAATTGAAAAAAAAAATTTGCATCATTGCAAAACGTAATGATCCAATTTTTCTGTTTTTATTTTGGATCATTATTTCATTATTAAAAAAATAATGATTAAAAAGTTTTTTTTAATCTTTTTTTTCTTCGATTTAGTACTATGATCCATTTTATTATTTATATATTTTTTTAATTTTTTTTCAATTTTTTAAGGTGTTCTCGCAAGTCTTCACTTTAAGAAGACTTCTCACCCGATCCTGATTATATATATATATATATATATATATATATATATATATATATATATATATATATATATATATATGTATGTATATATATATATATATATATATATATATATATATATATATTAGGTTGGACAAATAAGATATTTTGAAAGTTTATAAATGATAAATATGCTATTTAAAAAATTTGCATCATTGCAAAACGTAATGATCCAATTTTTCTGTTTTTATTTTGGATCATTATTTCATTATTAAAAAAAATAATGATTAAAAAGTTTTTTTTAATCTTTTTTTTTCTTCGATTTAGTACTATGATCCATTTTATTATTTATATTTTTTTTTATTTTTTTTCAATTTTTTAAGGTGTTCTCGCAAGTCTTCACTTTAAGAAGACTTCTCACCCGATCCTGATTATATATATATATATATATATATATATATATATATATATATATATATATATATATATATATATATATATATATATATATATATATATATATATATATATATATATATATATATATATATATATATATATATATATATATATACTAGCTGCGTACCCGCGCAATGCGGCGGACGGCGAGTAGTTTCCTTTCGGCTATTTGTTTTTGCAAGATTTTGGTATCATTTTACGGGAATTTCATATGTTTGTTATAGAGATTTTTATCTAACACTTCAAAATAATGATGACCCTGTGTCCTAATATTAGTTGAGTACCTGCGCAATGCAACGGTCGTTGAAGGGGCGGTGGATAAGATACAATTTTATTATATGCAAAAACTTACAAATGAATTCTTTTGGGTCCTTTCCCTACATCCACAAACAACTACACGTGTTAAAAATGAAAATCCTAAAAAATCATAGAACAAATGAATTTGAAATCAAGAATCTAAAACAAGAGCACTGTAGCATAATTTTTTATTGCTGCTGTATATTACTGTTGGTCTATCTGAAGCTACAAAAACATGCATGGTGCTTTTTGATGAAAATGTATGCAGTGTGATTGGTTGGGTCCCAAGTGACACCTTTTTTCTATTGGTTAATTCGCTCGTGCTTGTGTTCAATAAAAAGTTTAAAAGATGTCCATCTCCAAGTGCACACAACAAATAAGGTATTTGGAATAAACATTAAACACTTAACAAGTAACATATCTGATAATAAGTGTTTCTTTTTTACTTAAAGGTTATTTCTTTTTGACATATTAGGTTAAGCAGTTAATCTGGACAGCTATACATGGCTGTTTTTTTTAGTTAATCTAGACGGAATGCCATATTGGGTTAACCGAAAAACCTGGCTTAATGTATTAAGACACTAACCCTTAATGGGTTAAACAAAAACACATGACTCATTAAAATTGACGAATATTGTGAAATTTGGTTTTTAGAATGTAAGGGTAAAATGGTCATTTAGTCTCGTTCAAACGGTTTATTTAATGTAGAAAGCATTAGACATTATGTATACAACACTTTATCCATAAAGACATCGTTGCTCATTCAGCCACTTTATGGGAAAAAGAAACAGCCCCTTAACATAGAAAGAACGACTTAATAGAGATTAGAGAAAGTCAAGGAAATGAAGCTTTCCCCATGAAGTCGTAACTTTTTACAAATTTGCCCTCATAGATGAAGAATAGTCATACCCCTTCAAAGGCACAAAGTGTTGGTGATTTCTAAAATTACCAATATGTATTTAAGTGTAATGGATTAATCTTGTTGACCAAATGTGATCTTGACAAACATTAAACAAGTAAGGAAGGTGTGGAGTACACACTTGTTTGAATTTGATCAAGTTACAAAGTAAACTGTCAATTAGAAATTCAATTTTCCAAAAATAGTCTGACATGACCCGTGTCAAAACTACACGACCCGTGTAATTTACTGCATTTTGTCAAAAGCAAGTTTGAGGCATTACACGACCCGTGTCAGAATTACACGGGCCGTGTAAGTAATTACACGACCCGTGTCAATATTACACGGGCCGTGTAACGCGCCCAGTGACAGTTTTTTGACAGGTTTTATAGCCGTTTTTGGTCATTTATAGGGTACGAAAAACACATCTTTTCTCTCATTCTCTGTTCTAGAACAACCTTTGAAGATTATCCAATCAAAGATTTGATAGTACCATCAAAATACTTTGATTTGAAAGTGATTTACACGATTTTCAAAGGATCCAAGCCATTGTTTCATCCCCATTTCTAACAAAAATCAAAGTATTTTCTGCAACAATGGCAAATGAAACTTCTGTGAAAGATATGACAAGCAAATTTGACAAGTTAACCAAGTTTGAAGGCCAAGACTTCCGGAGATGGCAAAAGAAGATGCACTTTCTTCTCACAACCCTCAAAGTGGTGTATGTTCTAAGTACTCCCATGCCTGAAGTTGTTGAAGATGAACCCCTGGAGGCAACAAGAAGGAGATCAAAGTGGGAGAACGATGATTACATATGTCGTGGTCACATTCTCAATGGTATGTCTGATTCTCTGTTTGATGTTTATCAAAATGTTGAATCCGCAAAAGAACTATGGGATTCGTTGGAATCCAAGTACATGGCTGAAGATGCTTCTAGTAAGAAGTTTCTTGTAAGCAATTTCATGGGATACAAAATGATTGATTCCAGGCCTGTGATGGAACAATACCATGAAATGTTAAGGATTTTGGGACAATTTGCTCAACACAATTTGAAGATGGATGAAGCCATTTCTGTGGCTGTCATCATTGACAAATTGCCCCCATCCTGGAAAGATTTTAAACACACTTTAAAACATAAGAAGGAAGAGTTGACTCTGGTTCAACTTGGAAGCCATTTACGGATTGAGGAGTCTTTAAAGACTCAAGAACTCGATAACAATCCTAAAGGCAAGAACCAAATTGGTTCTTCTTCTGTGAATATGGTGGAAGGTGAGGGATCTAAGAATTCCAATAAGTCCAAAGGTAAAAGGAAGTTTAAAGGAAAAGATGACAAGTCTTCAAACAAAAAGGCTAAGTTGGTTTGTTGGGGTTGTAACAAACCGGGTCATCTCAAGAAAGATTGTCGCATCCGTAAGGTGAACAAGGACAAGGATGTGGGTCCAAGTGGATCTAAGGATCCGGACAAGCAACAAGGTCAGAAATATGATTTTATTCAAAATCTTAAATATGTGCAGAATTATGTTTCTGTGATTTCTGAAGCATTCTATGTGCAGGATGATGATGTTGCATGGTGGGTTGATTCGGGTGCAACAAGTCATGTTTGCAAGGATCTTCGTTGGTTTAAAGACTATCAACCAATTGAAGATGGACCTGTTGTAAAAATGGGGAATGTTGTTACCGAACCAATCAAGGGACTAGGATCTGTATTACTTAACTTTACTTCTGGAAAATGTTTATCTTTAGACAATGTATTGTATGTACCGGGGATTCGAAAGAACCTCTTATCTGAAATTGTATTAAGTAAGTGTGGTTATAAACAAGTATTAGAAAGTGACAAGTATATCTTGTCAAGACATGGTACTTTTGTGGGATTTGGATATGTATGTAATGGTATGATTAGGCTTAATCTTAATTATCCTTCTTATGATAATTCGATTTGTATGGCTTCAACTAGTACTAGAAATAGTTTGAATAAATCACAATTATGGCATGCTAGACTAGGACATATTCATTACAAGAGATTAAAAGACATGTCCAAAATGAGTATGATTCCTGCTTTTGATATGAATATTGAGAAATGTAAAACTTGTATGTTGACTAAAATCACTAGACAACCTTTCAAAGATGTTGTTAGGGAAAGCAAGGTGTTGGAACTCATACATAGTGACTTGTGTGATTTCCATGCAACACCTTCCCTAGGAAACAAAAAGTATGTTGTTACTTTTATTGATGATGCATCTAGATATTGTTATGTCTATTTGTTGCATTCTAAAGATGAAGCTCTTGATAAATTTAAAATTTATAAACAACAAGTAGAGCTACATAAGAATGAGTTAATAAAGGTTTTGCGTACGGATAGGGGTGGTGAATATTATGATCCGATTTATTTTGAATCTACCGGAATAATACACCAAACCACTGCTCCTTATACACCACAACAAAATGGTGTAGCTGAAAGGAAGAATAGGACCTTGAAGGAAATGGTTAATTCCATGTTGTCCTATTCTGGTCTTAGTGAAGGATTTTGGGGTGAGGCTATGTTAACAGCCTGTTATATTTTGAACCGAACTCCAAACAAAAAGAGTAAGGCTAGTCCTTATGAACTTTGGCATAAAAAAGTGCCAAATTTGAGTTATCTCAAGGTTTGGGGTTGTAGAGCTGTTGTAAGACTCACTGAACCAAAAAGGAAAAACTTGGGAGAAAAGGGTATAGATTGTATCTTCATTGGATATGCTGAGCATTCCAAGGCATATAGATTCTATGTTATAGAATCTAATGACTCGGTGTCTATGAACACTGTTATAGAGTCAAGAGATGCTATCTTTGATGAAGAGAGATTTACTTCTATACCTAGACCAAGGGACTTGATTCAGCAATATTCTAGCAAGAACACAACTCAAGGAGAAAATGTCTCTGCTGGTACAAGTTCTGTATCTGAACCTAGGAGGAGTACTAGGACAAGAAAAGCTAAGTCTTTTGGATCTGATTTTCAACTTTATTTAGTTGAAGGAACAAGAGATGAGACCATCTCTGAACATCAATATTGTTATATTATTGAGGAGGATCCAAAGACATTTAGTGAAGCTATGGCTTCAAGGGATGTTCATTTCTGGAAAGAAGCTATTCAGGATGAAATAGATTCTATCATGCATAACAATACTTGGGTATTGACTGATTTACCTCCTAGATGCAAGGCATTAGGATGTAAATGGATCCTCAAAAGGAAAATGAAAGTGGATGGCACAATAGATAAGTATAAAGCCAGATTGGTTATCCAAGGCTTTAGGCAAAAAGAAGGTATTGACTTCTTTGATACTTATGCTCCTGTGGCTAGAATATCTACAATTAGATTGTTGTTGGCTCTTGCAGCTATACATAATCTTGTAATTCACCAAATGGATGTGAAAACTGCATTTTTGAATGGTGAATTAGATGAGGAGATTTACATGAAACAACCTGAAGGGTTTGTGATGCCTGGACATGAAAACAAGGTTTGCAAGTTAAAGAAATCATTGTATGGTTTGAAACAAGCACCAAAACAATGGCATCAAAAATTTGATGATGTGATCTTGTCTAATGGTTTTGCATTAAACCAAGCTGACAAGTGTGTATATAGCAAATTTGATACTTTTGGAAAAGGAGTTATAATTTGTCTATATGTAGATGATATGTTGATTTTTGGTACTAGTCAAGATGAAGTTGACAAAACCAAGAAATTCTTATCATCTAGTTTTGACATGAAAGACATGGGGGAGGCGGATGTGATTCTTGGTATAAGAATCAAACGTGGAAACAATGGTATTTCAATCACTCAATCTCATTATGTTGAGAAGATATTGAAAAAGTTCAATTTTGAGAATTGTTCTCCTGTTAGCACTCCTATAGATCCTAGTCTTAAGCTACTACCTAATAAAGGATCTCCTGTGTCACAACTTGAATACTCAAGGGCTATTCGTTGTCTTATGTACGCCATGATTAGCACTAGGCCTGATATTGCTTATGCTGTAGGAAAGCTCAGTAGGTATACTAGCAATCCTAGTTCACATCATTGGCAAGCCATAAATAGAGTATTCAAGTATTTAAAAGGAAACATGGATTATGGTTTGACATACAGTGGATACCCTTCGGTATTAGAAGGTTATTCAGATGCTAGTTGGATTAACAATTTGGAGGATCACTCCTCTACAAGTGGTTGGGTATTTCTTCTGGGAGGAGGTGCAATTTCTTGGGCATTCAAGAAACAGACTTGTATTACAAGTTCAACCATGGAATCTGAATTCATAGCATTGGTTGCTGCTGGAAAAGAAGCAGAGTGGCTAAGGAATTTGATTTATGAAATTCCATTATGGCCTAAACCGATATCTACCATTTCTATCAGGTGTGATAGTGCTGCAACTTTGGCTAAGGTTTATAGTCAAGTGTATAATGGTAAGTCTAGACATTTAGATGTTAGACATAGTATGATTCGTGAACTCATAACGAATGGTGTGATATCTGTGGAGTTTGTAAGGACTCAGTTAAATTTAGCCGATCATCTAACCAAAGGGTTAGCGAGAGATCTTGTGCACAAGGCGGCTGTAGGGATGGGTTTGAAGTCCACCTAAAAAATCTTTGATATTGAGATACCCAATTCTCATCTAATTGAACATTAGATGCTGAATTCAATGTGGAAAGCTTAATATTTGAAGATTGGAACACATTATTGTTTATATCATCCCAAGGTATGTGTTCAGTACTGCAAGTGAAGGAGGTTGAAAATTATTTTCTTAATAGTTCTTTGAAAAATCGCATATGCAGGTGCAAGAATAAAAGAACTACCTATATAAGCATGAAGTTTAGCTGCTTCAAGAAGCTTGGGACTTAGCTTTGTTATGCTTATTGAAGGATAGGACACAAGCTAGTAAAATATAGTGTCAAGTTAGAACTTATGAGAATGTAAACTGGTGTGTGTTATTATCTTCATGTATTCACTATGAATAGAAAGGGTTCAATCCTTAGAGACACCCTGATATTCGAATATTTGGAATGTGTAATACACTAATGTGAAATTCAATCATCACGATATTTCATTTATGCATCAGTTTTGTATAGTTATGTTTTGTTTAAGTTAATCAAGATTACACTTAAATGGGGGAGGTTTGTTGGTGATTTCTAAAATTACCAATATGTATTTAAGTGTAATGGATTAATCTTGTTGACCAAATGTGATCTTGACAAACATTAAACAAGTAAGGAAGGTGTGGAGTACACACTTGTTTGAATTTGATCAAGTTACAAAGTAAACTGTCAATTAGAAATTCAATTTTCCAAAAATAGTCTGACACGACCCGTGTCAAAACTACACGACCCGTGTAATTTACTGCATTTTGTCAGAAGCAAGTTTGAGGCATTACACGACCCGTGTCAGAATTACACGGGCCGTGTAAGTAATTACACGACCCGTGTCAATATTACACGGGCCGTGTAACGCGCCCAGTGACAGTTTTTTGACAGGTTTTATAGCCGTTTTTGGTCATTTCTAGGGTACGAAAAACACATCTTTTCTCTCATTCTCTGTTCTAGAACAACCTTTGAAGATTATCCAATCAAAGATTTGATAGTACCATCAAAATACTTTGATTTGAAAGTGATTTACACGATTTTCAAAGGATCCAAGCCATTGTTTCATCCCCATTTCTAACACAAAGAAGAACAGATCGCGATATAATTTCACCATCTAATTGTTCCTCAATGATGAGATTTAAATCGGGGAGTGAAAATATATTGACACTAATATCCGTCCACATACCAACTGCAGCAAGATTACTTTAATTTGGATATTCTTCAATTGGATTTATATCAGGACATGAAATATCATATTTCAAATCTGCATGCTTTTTTTCTACTAAAACACCATCACCAATTTCAAGGTAGATCAGATGGCCACCTCTTATAGACAATAGAACCTATTATGGGAATTAAAAGAATAGTGATTAGTCAACATCAAAAGACCAAAATACCCTTGGTATACCTGAGTAGCATTAGCAGTTGCAACATTTATAGAGTAATCACTGGGTGCATGCCATTCGTTTCGTAGCTCTCCTGAACTTGAACTCACCAGTCTTACAGAACTTGAAGTAACCTGAAACATGATTTATTCCAAGATCAACTGAATTAAATATTTAAATAAATATCTATTAAATGTGGTAAAGATAAGTATATACCTGAACAAGTTGATTATGGACAACATTGTGACAATAAAAAGTCTGTACTTGAGAACAAAAACCCTCAATTTCAGTTTCTTCCAGCTTATCTTCCAAATTCATAGCCAATATTCTAGTCTCACTAAGAAAACTAACAACCAAAAACTTTCATATATATCATCTGTTGCTGATCTTAGTGACCACATTCCTGTAATACCTTGTACTACCACAGAGGCCTTCACAATGAAAAAATGCATAAATAATTAATTATCAAACTTACAAAGTATTGCCAAAAATAGGGGGACAAATTACCAGTTCATTTATAATTATACCAATTCCGTATCTAACAATGCGAAGGGAAGCATCTTTATTTGCGCCTGAGCAAGTCACAACTTGCTCTTGACCTAGCCTCTCTAAGTCAACCACACAAAAGTCATCAATTCGGCCCAAGTTGACATACCTTTCTATAACTTCTACATAAGAGCCTTTTGTATCAGGTTGGAGATTCAACTTTACAAGCTGAAACAAAAAATGGGAAAATGTTAAATTATATTAACATTCGACATTATTGATATTATTTGATTTTTAAATGATGAAAGTATTGCATACCTGAGAATCTCCATAGCTTGAGACAACATATACGAATGCATTATCAAGATATGATATGGTTGATGCTATAGAGGTTTCTCCTAAAAGCTCAATTTTGAGTCCAGTAACTATATAATAAATAAAGAAAAGTGTCTTTTATAACAAATGGGAACTGTAATTTAAATGTATATAGAACAAAAGTTTGAATAATAACTCACTTTTCTTTTTTCATGGGTTATGACAAGTAAGTGAAGAAGGCCGTTGCAGTCACCAAGTAAATACCTGGAACCATCTGCATCTACCCTTCTATAGGGTCTAGTAATAGACTGAGTTCATGACGCATCAGTCAAATTCTAGAAATAGCAACATACTTTTATTTATTTATTTATTATGGCATCAAACTTCCTTTTAAATAGCAACACAATTAAATATGTAGATACCTAGGGGCGATGGTTGTAGCAATCATTTGAACCCTGTTTGGTTACTCAGGACCAAAATTGAAAAAAAAAAAACACAAATTATGTTTCCTTTAGATTCCAATTTATTTGAAAGTTTTATCTAACTTGTTTGAGTAAGTTACATTTTTGGTCCATGAGTATAAATGATTATTTGTGTTTTGGTCCCAAAATGTTTTCACTTAAAGTTTTGGTGCTTTATTTGAGGTTCCTACATTTCTGGTCACTTACAAATTATTCAAAAGTTTTGGTCTTTATTTGAGGTTCCTACATTATTGAAAATTTTAAAAAAAAATTCAAATTATTCAAAAGTTTCAAACTTTTAAGATTATTCAATTTTAAAACTTTTCAAATTATTCAAATTTCCGAAATTTTCAAACTTTTCAAATTATTCAAAATTTTCAAATTTTCATAATTTTCAAATTTCGAAAGTTTTAAATTATTCAAACTTTTCAAAATCATTCAAATTTTCATATTTTTCAAATTTTTCAAATTATTCAAACTTTTAAGATTATTCAATTTTAAAACTTTTAAAACTTTTCAAATTTATGAAATTTTCAAACTTTTCAAATTATTCAAAATTTTCTAACTTTTCAAAATGAGAAAAAAACTAAAACTACAATGCTTTAATAGAAATATTTTTTTTCCAATTTTGGTCCTTGGTTGCAAATTTGAAGTTAGGGTTACAATTGTATGAGACTAAGAAAAGCAACCGTCATGAAAATGTCCGGTTCTTTTTGGACCTTTCATCAATTTGCAAATAAAAAGCTTTTGATCCCGAGCATTCATCATTGATATCATCCACACTTTCAACATTCCCCCTAGAACAATTACAAAAAGTGTCTTCATAATTACAATGAATAAAAGTCTTAAAAGTCTTTAAAAGGTTTCGAAATTTTGATACTTTTCAAATTATTCAAAATGTTCAAATTTCGAAAATTTTCAAATGATTCAAATTTTTCAAAATTACTCAAATTTTCAGACTTTTCAAATTATTCAAATTTCTGAAACTTTTCAAATTTTCAAATTTCAAAAATTTTAAATTATTTCAAATTTTAAACTTTTCAAATTTTCAACTTTTAAAACTCATTAAAATTTTCAAAGTTTTCAAATTATTCAAAATTTTAAACTTTTAAAATTATTAAATTTTAAAACTTTTAAAATTTTTCAAATTATTCAAAATTTCAAATTTTAAAATACGGAAAACTTGGGCAGGAGCTAAGTTTCAAAATTTTAAAAGTTTTCAAAATTTGAAAATACGAAAAACTTGGGCGGGAGCTAAGTTTCAAAATTTTTAAAGTTTTCAAATTTTGAAAATCCGAAAAATTTGAGCGGGAGCTAAGTTTCAAAAATTTGAAATTTCAAAGTTTTTAAATTTTAAAAATCCGAAAAACTTGGGCGGTAGCTAAGTTTCAAAAATTTCAAAGTTTTCAAAAGTTGAAAATACGAAAAACTTGGGCGGGAGCTAAGTTTCAAAATTTTTAAAGTTTTCAAATTTTGAAAATTCGAAAAACTTGAGCGGGAGCTAAGTTTCAAAATTTTGAAATTTCAAAGTTTTTAAATTTTGAAAATCCGGAAAACTTGGGCGTGAGCTAAGTTTCAAAAATTTCAAAGTTTTCAAATTTTGAAAATCCTAAAAAACTTATCCATATTGTATTTTAAAGAAAAAACTGAGTAGGTTGCATTAAAACGACTAAAATGAAAGTACGTTGCATTATAACGACTAAATTACTTTAAAACTTGTAATTTTTAAAACCAACATCAGGTTTCATTTTACATAAAAACATAGATGTGGTTTGCATTATAAGGACAAAAATGAAAGTACATTGCATTTGAACAATTAAAATAGATTAAAAATGGTTCCATTTTTTAACCAGCTTGAAATTTAAATAGAAACTTAAAAGTAGGATGCATTATAGTGACTAAATTGAAAGTACATTTGCATTATAACGACAAAAATGAAAGTACATTGCATTAATATGTATATTTTCAAACCAACATCATTTTTTTTACTCAGAGCAGTAGGTTGCATTAAAAGGAGTAAAATGAAAGTACATTGGACTAAAATAAAAGTACATTGGACTGAAAAATCAATAACCAAAAGGAACCTTGAAGAAAAAGAATATACCAGAGTGCAAACCATCACACCAGAGTACCGGCTACAACCATCACACCGCCAAACATTAGCCAGCACGCCCGTAATGGCGCGGTAAAAAAACAGGGTGAATTGACTTCCATTTTATGTTATGCCAGCACTCGATTGACTCTTGAATGTCTGTCTTAATGATAGCACAAGCCAATTCTGTCATTTTAGTGATTAACCTTAAAAGTAATTTACAATTATAATTATAATATAATTATAATTATAATTCACATTCCATGAAACATGAAATGAGAAATAATGAGAAGTTGAGTTTAATTACAATCTATTATGAAAATAATATCAAGTGGTAAATAAAAAATAAATAATAAAATTATGGTAAATGAGATTTTACCTCTATTTCCTTTTACAAACCTATGATCTTTCTTTTCATTTGCAACCCCAAAAACATTATGACAAAGATCTTTCATGGAGGTAGATACCTGCATTGATTCTTAAATAAGGATTTCATACAAAAATTCTTGTATATGTGAAAGGGTATTTTTAAGGACATTAAAAATGGTTCTTACACTTGATCTTATCGACTTTGAGTTGTGAAAGAAACCAAATCGGAATCAGAAAAGTGAACTGAAACAATCAAATGAATAGTACATTTCAGTAATAGTTTTACCTTATGCTTTTTGGAACACAAGCAAAATGATGTGGCCGTGAACACAGGCCTTGTACAGTCAGTGCTAGCTCTTCGAGAAGGAGTTAATGATGCAATAAACCGATCTCTGTATCTGTAATAGAATTAGATTTATAAATGGAAAATGGAGATCAAAGTGTATTAAGATGTAGAGACATCAGTGATGCAACCATTGTGTAGATCAGAATCCATGATCAAAACCTTGTCAACAGAAAAGAAAAACTTGATGAGAACAAACGAAATAGATGTATTGGTCCTCTTAGAAATGAATTTACAATACCATAATAAAGTTTGTTAGAGTATCAAAAAGAACAAACAAAAAAATTAATCATCAAAAAGTTCAATACCTGATTTCCAAGCCGGTTGTTGAAGGCTTCATTCCATATGTTCCATCAATAGTGTCGATCCAACTAAATATCAATTTATGATAACGGTTTTGTCAACCTAATAAGCAAAAGCCCATTTTACTTAACCAAAATCTGAGATACAGATATACATATATTCACACTTGAGAATTTAGATACATACTTGCCATTTGAGACTCACCTAGAAACACATTGGAGAAATGATGTAGAAGAATACATTCTATTGGTACAGCCAAGCTAGACAAACCTAAAATAGGTGTAATTTCCCTCATTAGCACTGACAGTGGCTAGAGGGACGACTTCAGGCCAGAGGCTGCGGAACTCTCCAGCTTGCTATCAACTTACAACAGGTCTCTTCTTCATCTTGTGTAGAACAAAACAGACAGAAACAGATCTTAAAATACAAATCATGGCAAACAAATTCTACTTTTCTTCTTAAAAGAGGTGTAATTCTATTGAACCAAAAGCACCAAAATCTAGTTTTATTATCGCTTCATCAATACAATCACACAATAAGAATAAAACCCTTCTATGTGTCTGCCCCCGTCAATTCAGATGGGTCAGAAGAAGGTTCGACTTGGATTGAAGAAGAAGGCTCGGCTTGGATTGAAATCAGAACTGGAAATCTGGAATGAACCTGGAACCTGAACCTGGAACCTGGAATCTGGAATGAAATCGAATGGAATGCAAGTGAGACGGTGATTTTGGAATGAAATCGAACGGTTCGCTGATGCTTGATCCGTAGTCGGTATTCAATTTGAGAGGATAGTGGTGTAGTACCTTTGGTCGGTGATGATGGGTTTCACGGTGGTGCTGTCTCCGGTTAGTGGCGGTGAGAATCCGGTGTAGATAAACCATGGAATTAAGATTATTGAAAGCAAATCCGGTGGAGATCCAAACGAAAGCCGGTGGAGATCTAAACCAAATTCAAACCAAATCCGGTGGAGATCCAAACCAAAGCTGATGTAGATCAAAATCAAATCCGGTGAAGTAGAACCGATGATGTGGTGAAGTAGAACCGAGATCAAATCCAAACCAAAGTTGGTGTAGATCAAAACCAAATCCAGTGAGATCCAAACCAAAGCTGGTGTAGATCAAAATCAAAATGGGTGGAGGAAGCGCACGGATGAAGGTGGAGGAGAAGCGCACGGATGATGGTGGAGGAGAACTCAGTGGGATGAGCAAAACCGAACCGAAAACCCAAAAACCGACAAAAAAACCGAGAAACCGAGACCAAAAAACCGAAACCGAACATAAAACCGATGGTTTGGGTTTTCTATTTTTAAAAACCGAAAGTTATGGGTCGGTTTCGGTTTTAGAAATCAAAAAACCGAGAAAAACCCAAACCGAACCGATTTAAATGAAATGCATTAATATATATTATATGTATACACATTATAAATATATGCATTGAAAAGTAAGCATAAATTAAGAGCTGGTTAACGCCTTGAGTAAGTGATGTGTAGGTCTCAGGTTCGATTCTCGTTAAGCCGCGCGTGTGTTAATTTTGCCAAAGGTTTTGAAGCTTTACATTAGCAGGTTTCTTTTAAAACTTAAGTGGAAATTATCCCACATCGCCCAAGGATTGAAACTATCGTAGTCATCCTCTTCTATTTATCTTCATTTCTCAAGTGCTTTACATAACTCAAGGTTTGGGTTTGGATTCGGGTTAAAACCGAAACCGAACCGGAAAAAACCGAAAAACCGAGTGAACCGACCCGTTCGGTTTCGGTGTGGTTTGGGTTTGAGTTTTAAAAAACCGATAGTTATCGGTTTGGGTTCGGTTTGAGGTCAAAACCGACCCAAACCGACCCATGCCCATCCCTAAAGAGAAGTAGAACCGATGAGAGGATTGGGGGAGGTGGAGCAAATTGGGCATGACGGCTCAAAATGTTTTAGGGGAAGTTTTTTTTTTTTCTTTTATATTGTCATATTAGGTCACATTAGGTCAACAGTTGAGTAAATTGCATTAGACACGTGGCAATCCGGTTTTAGGTCCATTAAAGGGTTGTACTATCTTAATTTTAAGACTTCTGTGCTTTAAAGGGTTGTAATTTATATATGGTTTATAGTATAGTATAGATATATATATATATATATATATATATATATATATATATATATATATATATATATATATATATATATATATATATATATATATATTTTTTTTTTTTTTTGATAACCGAGGAAGCCACCCGACCCGTCCTTTGGACGACCCGACTGACCCAACCTCGGGGCAACATGAACACCCAGTAAACTCATGTGCCAGGCAACCCACCCTTTGGGTGTACTGGTGGCCATCCCTAATTGAAGCTGGTGAGAGTCGAACCCTGACCTCTCCTATGGAAAGGTGGGAAAGCTACCACTCAGCCATCAGGTGATGGTTTATATATATATATATATATATATATATATATATATATATATATATATATATATATATATATATATATATATTAGGTTGGACAAATAAGATATTTTGAAAGTTTATAAATGATAAATATGCTATTTAAAAAATTAAAGTAAATACATATGGTATTTTGATGTTTAAGTAAAACTTATGTATTATTATTCCTAAAAAATACGAACAAAAATCTTTTGCTTAAATAAAGTATATATTTATTTAACTATAGCTCTACAAGGGAATATGTCTTACCATGATACAAGTATGGTACAATCATGATGTTCTGTTTATTTAGAAAAGAACAATATCTGAATATCTTCACGAGATCATATACTTAATATATGTTTTCTTTTAAGAAAATCTTCAATAAATTCTCATTATTTTAAAGTAATTTATAAAAAAAATCTCAAATTTAATTTTATTTACAGAAAATGACAACATACCGGCCAACGTATTCAGTTTAGCCATTTTATTCGGTTTACTAGGTTTCCTATATTAGAAAATTTCAGTAAGGTCCCACTATTTTTAATCAATTTATGAAAAAATCTCAATATTAAATTTTTTACACAAAATAATAGAACTTTTCATTAAACATAACCAAAATAATTAGACTTTATTGGATAATTCAAATTTAGAAAACTTTCTAAACTGAAAAAAGGCTAAACTGAATACGTTAGCTAATATGTTGTCTTTTCTGTAAATAAAATTAATTTTGAAACTTTTTCATTAATTAGCTCAAAATAAAATGACTTTATTAGATATTTCCCTTTTCTTTTATATGAAATAAAAAAAATCATCATTCCATTATTATTTGAATAAGCAATGACATATTAGTCTCGAAAGTTCTAGTTTTGTACTTGATTTGGATGCACTAATTCCCTACTAATATAGGGCCTTGGTAATATTTATGCATCAGCAACCTTTTTCGGAAGTAACATGATGAATTTTTGGGAACCATAATCTAAACTATTGTTAATCTACACTCATTCTTAATTTACATTTTAGTCTCTAAAATGACTAGCATCCTCATCACTTAGGTTGAAAGATATATTGACATTCTTGATGAATTTATAAGTCTTTTTTGGTATTATGATGAATTTTTTATTCTCTTAAATTAAAATAATAATAATGACCGGTCTTGTCTTGTATATTGTTTTAAGAAATTATATGCGGTTTTGTTAAATTTTAATAGCATTTTTTGTAAAGAAACTCATGAAAATAAAAATAAAACAAGAATGAGAAACCAAAACAGAAAAAACCAATAGTTTAGTATCTCTAAAGTCAAAATGCAAAATTTTCAATTCAATTTTGAATTTAGTAAAAACCGAACCCCTAGATGTCAACTAATTATATCCTATGGTTAGTAATTACACAGTATTTTGAAAAACAATTGTTTTTAAGGAATATATTTTTTTAAAAGTTTTTTAGATATTAGTGGTTTTTAGAAAACTTTAAATTTTGTGATATTTCTGAAAAAAAAAAGTGGTTGATAAAATGACAAAAAAATAACCAGTTTAAAAAGAAATCATTTCATAATATATGAAACACAATTTGAAAATAAATGATTTGTTAAATTTAATAAATTAAATATATTTTGATAGAAACATACAAAAATCATTTCACGTCAAAAAATAAGTTTATAGTGGTCTTATGGTAAAATATGTAATCATTTGTAATAAAAAAAAGACTATTTTGCTAAAAAAATTTATGTGTTTTAGTCATTTTAGTGGTTTTCTAAATAAAAAGAAAGTGTTAGATTGTGTGTTATTTGGTATCTTTTTCTTAATAGAAAATATATTCAGTTTTTGAGAAAAGGTTGGATTACATACAATAAGGAAATGGAGAAAATTAATTTATAACCGTATAAACCTAAAAGAATATAATGTCTACAAAAAGATAGAATCTTATAACAAATAATGAAAATATATCCTAATAAAATAACATTAATAAAATTTTATAGAAATTAATATTATGAAATTTTCATGAAATGACAATTCACTGGTACAAAGATCAATTTGATTTGATAAATAAATCATCAAGAGGTCGTAGAAGTTAGAACTTTGAAATCAATCTGATTTTAAAAGCAGTTGCCATAGTAATTAAATAATATTTATCGTAGCTTATGCATAATTAAGGAGATTATTAAATAGTTAAATTCTTGATTATGATAGGTACACTCACAATTTATTAAGTTGGTGTTTGAGATTTCTTACAAAAACTCATCAACTTATAACTTATTTCCACCAAATAAGTTGATCCAAAAACTTTTTAAAAACTTTTTTTATCACCAAATAAGTGAATAAGCACTTATATCAAAGTGCTTATTGAGTTAAATAAGTAATCACAAACACCCCCTAAATATCATGTGTAAAACTGAAGTATACTTATTATTATTATATAAAAATATTATTTGTTTTTGAATTAAAAGAAGTACAACATAAAAATTAGAGATTTTCACTTCATATAAAGAACCAAACAACCCCATGCCAACATTGTTGACATACAATCTTTATCCCCTCTCATTCTAGCTACTATTGATATAAAAATTAGTTATCTTCTTAGCTTATTCTATAAATTCATGACATATGCGATTTGATAATTCAATGAATAATACTATTGTTCTTTTGTTTGTCATTTTATCATAAAAGGTTCTAAAAACCCTAAACTAACCTACCCGTCAGATTTAAGATGACTAGAGATGGTGGTGGAGAAACCAATCGACCACCAGTAGAAAAATATGCATTAGATATCTCGTCTCCTACTCCCTTACCAACGTTGATCACCCTAAACAGAATTTTGTTACAGAGAATTTGCTTGGTAATGGAAACTAATTTGATTGGAAAAATAAGATGGCATATCCATTATTTGCCAAGAAAAGAAATAGATTTTGTAGACAGCTCCATCTCGATGTTGAAAGAAGACTCCAACGATTTGATGAATTTGAAGCGCTGCAATGTGATGGTACAAAGGATGGCTTGTTAGAAGGATTCGGAAAAGAAAATTCCTTGGGACGTATTGACAAGAACCATCACAGCAATAAATCAACAAAATATGATTGTCTCTTCCTACTACACAAAACTTGGAGGACTTTTGGACGAAATCTAATTCATCGACATGACACCAACGTGCACTTGTAATGGGTGCATCTATGGAATTTTGAAAAAAGTCGCCAAAATGCATGGCAAAGGAAGACTTTACGGTTTCCTAATGGGTTTAAACAAAGGATATGAAGATTTTAAAACCCAAATTATGAGTAACAGTCTTTTGCTAACGTTAGGAGTTGCATATCACCTTGTTAGCCAAGATAAACAACAAAGATACATTGGGATCTTCCGCAACAACTCACAAATACCACCACCTTTCTCACTTGAAGAAAAAGCCATTTAAAACCACGAGGTAAATCGAGCACTCAAAACTCTAAAACAAAAGATAACAGAAGTCGAAACAGTAAAACAAATAAGAAATGGTGTATATGTTAGCACAAAACAAGTAATGTTATAAATGTATATTTTAAACTTGATCAATACCCAGAATGGTAGACCTTGAAAGGAACAAACTACAAAAAGAACAATGTGGAAAATCAAAGTCACAGCAGCATGCAGCTGTTGTTAGCGAAGAAGAATACACGCCTACCTTCACCGAAGAATTATACGATAATCAATTGAAGATGTTTTGAACAACATAAGTAAACAAACCACCAACAATTCCAAATATGAATCGTAAATAGATCCATGGAAAACCTGAGTCATAGACTCAGGTGCAAGTGAACACATTGCACACAATGGTTAAAATCAACTAGAAATTGTAAATATAGTCCCCATGTGACAATACATACCAGTATGGATTCGGTTCTGGTGAAGGGTGTGAAGAAGTCATGTTACCAAATCGTTTTATACTTTAGAAATGTGAAAAATGTTCGAGATTTTAAATTCAATTTCTTGTCTGTTAATAAGTTAACTCGTGAAATAAAATGCTCACTAACCTTATTTCTAGACACATGTTTTCTATTGAACTTACATTTAAGGAATCTGATTGGTATGGGTAAAGAGAGTGATTTCATATACTATCTAGAGTCGTTTAAGCATGGAAGGGTGACTATGTTAGTCTTGATCAAATTAGAAGTTTGGCATAAAAGATTGAGACACACATGAGAAGTAGTTCCTAGAAAAAATAACGATCAGAAAGTAAAGCTACTTGCAATAAGTTTTGTGATTCTTGTATTCATGCGAAACAAAGTAGATTTATCTTTCTTATTAGTTTTCTTAAGATAAATGAGTGTTTTGATTTTATTCATGTCGATATTTGGGGTTGTTTTGTAACACCCGGCTTTTAAAACAAAAACACCCCTGAAAAAATTTTCGTTTTAAACAAAGGTTTCAATACATAAAACCATAACAAAGGGGTATATTTTAATAAAAAAAACGGGTACAAGCGTATCAAGGAGAGTATAAAATACCATGTCTCCTTTAAAGCCGGGCTGCTACTGACAGCATCTATGAGTCCCACTTCAAAGTCACGGACTCTATCCTGTCCCCTATCAGTATCAAGCTAACCTGCAGGGACAGTAACAAATATCGTGAGCTATAAAGCTCAGTGAGTAATCCATTCTGCAATTTACATGTATCAAAATACAATCATATAACTGTCTGGATTTCGAATCCAAACTCTTAGCCTTACTGGCTGACCATATATACTCTAGGATTTCACATCCTATTTTGTAGCCCTACAGGCTGAAGCATAGTAACCTGTAATTAACAAGCCACGATAGTTATTTGCATCTATAATCATGTCTAACCATTTCTGTCCCATATTTCTTAGTCACAATGGACTGCATCATATATCATGGCTAAATAAGCCGCACACTGTGTCATAGCTATATAAGCTGCACCAAAACATTATCAGTATATAATTCATAGCCCGCAGGCCGCACCAGCTGGGTTTAATAACCCGATATCTCAGCCAAATGGCCGCACCATGTACCTGTAACAAAATCATAGCAAAAAAGGCCGCACCAAATATCATAGCCCGAAGGCCGCACCAATCATCGGAGACATAGCCCGAAGGCCGCACCGGAGTCATAGCCCGAAGGCCGCACCAATCATCGGAGTCATAGCCCGAAGGCCGCACCGGAGTCATAGCCCGAAGGCCGCACCAATCATCGGAGTCATAGCCCGAAGGCCGCACCGGTTGGATAAACAATCCAGAAATCATAGCCATATAGGCCGCACCAATTGGATATAAAAATCCAGAAATCATTTGTGGCTCACGGCTCCGTTCTTGTCATTTCATTGACTCACGGCTTATCCGGTATTGCCTTTTCACCATAACTTTAGATCATCATTTTCGTCCCCCAAACCTGTTTCAACCTGTAACAGTCCAATCAACACATATCATATGTGATGTCAGTGAGATTACTCACCTGGATGCTAGCTGCATTTCAATTCCGGTTGTTTATTGCCTTTGCGTGCACCACAACCATTTTGTCCCACACCTATAATTCATTCATTTCCACAATGATTATAGGTTAATATTCATTTTAATTGATTCTAATGCATACGAGTCTAATATAGAACCAATTCCAAGCAATAACCATTTTTATAAAATTTCCAATATACGTCCCGAAATACACGTATTCTGCTACAGTACTTTCGGGAGGTCGTATACGTATTCCGACAATTTTGTATGAAGTTTCATACCATATTGCACTTGTGTTTAAAATTTGAGGTCAAACGGACAAGCCTAACCCCAAATTCCAACTTCAAAACTCAAAATAACTTAACAGGGGGCTGATTTTTGCTGCTGGCAGAGATCGCGACCCGATCTCTTTAGAGATAGGGACTCGATCTAGATCGCGACCCGATCCTTAATAGATCGCGACCCGATCTCTGCTGAACAGACCAGAATCACGATTTTTCAGCTTCAAATCCCCATTTTCACCCATTTTAAGCCCTTAATACACGACTTAATGATCAGGGATTGTTCTAGGACTAAAACCTTTGTCTAATAACAAGTTTTTATCCATTAAAAACACCTTAATCACACAAATTCGTGATTTAGGGTTCTTGGCAAAATTCTCAATTTCATCAAAAATGACAACCTACTTCCATATTCTTTGATTAAGTCCTTTCTAGCATGACTTAATGGAAGCATTACATCAATATAAACACATAATCATAACTGAAATGCAGTTTTGAGTTGCTACAAAACTCAACAAGAAAAACCAAGGTATAACTTGAATTTCTAACCTTTAGAGTTTCCAATTCTTTATTCCAAGGCTAGGAATTGAAATCCAAGTTCAAAGCTTCAAGAATTCCTCCAACTTCTGCAGAATTTCTAGAGAGAAACTCTCTCCCGTAAGCTCCCAAAATTTCAGCCAAAAATGAGAGGATTTTTCATTTTATATTTTTAGATTATACAATTTTGGTCCCTAAGTTCCATTTCTTGAACTTTGACCACAATTATCAAGTTTTATTACAATAAAACTTCCATTCTTTATACATTTGCCACAACCAACAATATTTTTCATTTTTGGTCCCTCGCATGGTCAAATGACCAAAATACCCTTTTGTGGTAAAACGACCAAAAATCAGTTTTTATAACATTTTAAGTCCAAAACTCAAAATATTATTTCAAACCAAATATTTTTCTGTCCAAAAAACCAATTTACCCTTCCAAGGTAAAATGACCATTTTACCCTTTTTATTATATTTATAAAAAGAGTATCTTGGCGTTACAAATTCTCCCCTCCTTCAAAAGATTTCGTCCCCGAAATCATACAAACAAACGAGGGTAATTCTATCTCATTATAATTTCGGTTTCCCATATCGTATGGAAACATTCATGGTTTTGCTAAAGCTCTTAACCATACTAATCTTCGTATCTCGTGGTTATATCACCACTCGCATATCACTCCTCCGGTTGTCCCGGGCACCTTAATCACTTATCTTCCTCATTTCGACATGAGGGATTTGTTAGAATTTATCACTCTATGTTCTCAAAACTATGAGACCCATAGAAAACTTTACAATCATCTTGAAGTTCATCAAGGATCTTCAATCAATACACCGCAATTCTTGCTTTTGGGATATACGGAAAGGTCCACTAAACAAGGACTCAGCTTTCCTTTTTGTCCCACATCAATTTCTAGTTCTTCCGGAGGGTCACTTTAAGTTCCACTATCTTCCCTTACTTGGGGTTTCAATGGTTTTACTCGACAATCCGCATACTACTCTTGTCGATTTTTGGTCTATTTCCAAGCTTTCTCGAATTTGCCTAATCTTTTCTTCTGTTTGAGATACAATCTCAGGTTTTAATCAACGGCTTCTCCCCAACTTCTGTCTAGCAAATCGGCGTGCAACACGGTAGTCTATACAATACTTCCTACGAGTCAATAAAACACTAGTATAATACCTATACTTATCTACAACTTCTACCAAGGATAGACAGTCGTATTGTTTTCCGCTAGGGTCTGTTATGCAGATTTCAAGCATAACTCCTAAGGTCTGCATCATTATCTCACCTCGTCAATCCATCTGCGATTCGCACACATTACTTACTAGTACTTTTGAGCTAATTATTCTTGAAATTTTATGCCAAATTCAAAGAATAATTCTATTATCTCTGTCCGATACAATTCGCGCCGATAACTTACGTCGACAATTTTCTTTATCTTTGTAGTTTTTCAATACTTTCCGCCCTTAAATTCTTCTTAGTCAGTATAAATCTACACTGATTTCATCAATCAACCTGCAATTCACCCATATGGTGTCATACCCATACGGTACTTGCAAAGACTTTACTACAAAGTCTATGATATTTTTCGTCCCATTTCTTCTTTAGGACGTACCACCTTATGTTTCTAATGATTTGACTGTAGTTACCCACAAGTCAAACACTTTTCACATGTCTTTCAATGTCTTTCTTCAGCCCCGGCCACCAACACATAGGTTTTATCGACCTATCCAGTTTGGTATTGCCCGGGTATGCTGCATATCTGATACAAAATGCATCTTTTCAAGATGATTTTTATGTTTCGTTTGACTTTAGAATTCACATTTACAACCGCCAAGGGTGTTAAATCACTGTGATATTCCAACTAACTTCCGCTACTTTTCAAATCATTTATTCACTTTTCACAATTTCAGACTTGCACACGTCTTTCTGTGCTACCCGAATCAACTCAGGTAATCAATTTGCCACATTCATACATGTGGATATACCCTCAAAGGTTACTCTTTCTAATTTAAGGCATCTGTAATCACATACGCCTTTCTGAGATGGTACAAGATTTCATACCCGAAATCTCTAAGTAACCCATCTATCTTTGCTATTTCATATATAGCTTCTTTTTGATCAACTAAGTACTTCAAACTTATATGATCCATATAAACCGTAAGCTTCACACCACATCAGTAGTGTCTCTAAAGCTTCAATGTCAAAGTCATAATTGCTACTGCAATATCATGTATCCAAAATCAACTTTGGATGTATTTCAATGATCCAATCCATCTTCTCTGCTTAGCATCATTGCTAACATTAGAGGTTCACACAAGGTTTATTCCAAACCTTTACAACATATCTGTGGTCTTTCTACCACCCAAACTTTACACTTTTATTAGTCAACCTTAGTCAACTGACCAGCAATCAAGGAGCAGTTTTCTACAACTCTCCTATGGTAACCCGCCAAATTCAAGGAACTACAATTTCAGTCAGATTCCTCAGGCGGTTCCAGTTTTATCACATCATCTATCCCACTGGATTTATTTTATCATCTTTGGCACTATTATCGTGCCCAAAGAGTTGAAACTTCTTTTTGCCAAATTTTTCATACTTGGAGAATTTAACATATCACTTAACTCAGTGAAGTAACTCCAGTATCTGGTACAATGTACCTCATATTCAGTCTGGTTTCGAGAATATCAGATTCTCCGTAGTCAATGTACATACACATTAACTTATCTTTCTTCTTTTCAAACATATAGGGCTCCACACGATGACACATACAGTCATATGAGATCCCAATTTAAAAAAAAACAATTTCTTCCAATTGTTTTACCACTCTGCCATCTCTGCAGAGGCCAATCAACACAGAGCCTAGATAACAGGAACGACTCTCAATACCAGCTTAATCATAAGCTCTTCTTGCCAATCTGGCAGAAATCTTGGAAGTTCTTTTCAAAAGAATCATCCGAAAATTTATTTAAAGTAATACACTACTATCACCACTTTATTAAGCTTGGCCCATACCACGTATGCCAACTACAACATCATTCCTTTACTAACTCTTTTCCGAGTTTAAGCAAATAAGCTAACCGGTATTCTCAACAACGGTCATTTACCATGGATTTTCATCCGCTCATTTCTGCTTTCTGAACCATCATGTTCATATTTCTACAATTCATGTTAGCATAATTCATTGCTAACAAATTCATAAGCACAATTGCTTCAGATTTACAGGTAGTCATCAGCTTTAGATTCATAGGGAAAATGGTCCCGTAAATCCTAGGTAGACTACTTTCCAGGTGTTCAATATCTTGAACATTCTTGCTATCTGCTATAGCTATTTCAAAAATTTCATCCAAAATCATTGATGAAAATTCAAACAAGACATCAAGTCATCGATCCCAAGCATAGCTCCATGGATCAAATATAACATACACGAGTTATATTCAGAACAATTATATCGGAGATTATATAAGTCTCCTCACGAGCTTCTTCCACAATCCGCTGGAATGCTAAAGGTACCACTGGTCCTTTTCGACCATTCGTTCCTTCTTTCTTTCCTGGGTTCATCACCCGTTACTCCACATTTAGCATGTGAGTATTTCATAAGGAAGTGATCTATAGTTCCACGCTGGAACCACTTCCGTCCCACACTACAAACTCGAGCGATATGCTCCCATTTTATGCAATTTCAGCATGTCAACGATAGAGTCTCAACTCCAAAATGTTCAAAGTGCTTTTCCTGCACTTCTTATATCATATCTTCTTTTCATTTTGGTCTCTTCCTTTTAAGGTTGGACCAGTCTGTGGTAACTTCTCCTGAAGCGTCCACTAATATTTCTGCTTTTCTTGTAGTCTTAACTACTGTTCTTTCACCTTGAATATCAACCAAGGTGAGCAACCGATTTCTTTTTCTGACCACTACAGCTACTACTGCTTGTCATGTGGATTTTTCTGCTTTTCGTCCCCTTTTTCTCCACGTACTACGGAGCTTTGAGAAAGGGCTGGTCCATTTCCTAGAGCTTCGCGCCCTAAATGTCTTCCAGCAATATCCGCTGCTCATACTTCTTATACGTTAGAAGTCAGCACTAGTTAGGTTATATATGCCTAATAACAACTATATACACCTAACAGTTCATCATGTCTACTGTCTCAGGGTTTAAGTCCAGGAATCTACTCTATAGACACCTAGTTCACTTAAACCATTATGTGTTTATATTGATGTAATGCTTCCATTAAGTCATGCTAGAAAGGACTTAATCAAAGAATATGGAAGTAGGTTGTCATTTTTGATGAAATTGAGAATTTTGCCAAGAACCCTAAATCACGAATTTGTGTGATTAAGGTGTTTTTAATGGATAAAAACTTGTTATTAGACAAAGGTTTTAGTCCTAGAACAATCCCTGATCATTAAGTCGTGTATTAAGGGCTTAAAATGGGTGAAAATGGGGATTTGAAGCTGAAAAATCGTGATTCTGGTCTGTTCAGCAGAGATCGGGTCGCGATCTATTAAGGATCGGGTCGCGATCTAGATCGAGTCCCTATCTCTAAAGAGATCGGGTCGCGATCTCTGCCAGCAGCAAAAATCAGCCCCCTGTTAAGTTATTTAACTTGTAACACCCGGCTTTTAAAACAAAAACACCCTTGAAAAATTTTCGTTTTAAACAAAGGTTTCAATACATAAAACCATAACAAAGGGGTATATTTTAATAAAAAAACGGGTACGAGCGTATCAAGGAGAGTATAAAATACCATGTCTCCTTTAAAGCCGGGCTGCTACTGACAGCATCTATGAGTCCCACTTCAAAGTCACGGACTCTATCCTGTCCCCTATCAGTATCAAGCTAACCTGCAGGGACAGTAACAAATATCGTGAGTTATAAAGCTCAGTGAGTAATCCATTCTGCAATTTACATGTATCAAAATACAATCATATAACTGTCTGGATTTCGAATCCAAACTCTTAGCCTTACTGGCTGACCATATATACTCTAGGATTTCACATCCTATTTTGTAGCCCTACAGGCTGAAGCATAGTAACCTGTAATTAACAAGCCACGATAGTTATTTGCATCTATAATCATGTCTAACCATTTCTGTCCCATATTTCTTAGTCACAATGGACTGCATCATATATCATGGCTAAATAAGCCGCACACTGTGTCATAGCTATATAAGCTGCACCAAAACATTATCAGTATATAATTCATAGCCCGCAGGCCGCACCAGCTGGGTTTAATAACCCGATATCTTAGCCAAATGGCCGCACCATGTACCTGTAACAAAATCATAGCCAAAAAGGCCGCACCAAATATCATAGCCCGAAGGCCGCACCAATCATCGGAGACATAGCCCGAAGGCCGCACCGGAGTCATAGCCCGAAGGCCGCACCAATCATCGGAGACATAGCCCGAAGGCCGCACCGGAGTCATAGCCCGAAGGCCGCACCAATCATCGGAGACATAGCCCGAAGGCCGCACCGGTTGGATAAACAATCCAGAAATCATAGCCATATAGGCCGCACCCATTGGATATAAAAATCCAGAAATCATTTGTGGCTCACGGCTCCGTTCTTGTCATTTCATTGACTCACGGCTTATCCGATATTGCCTTTTCACCATAACTTTAGATCATCATTTTCGTCCCCCAAACCTGTTTCAACCTGTAACAGTCCAATCAACACATATCATATGTGATGTCAGTGAGATTACTCACCTGGATGCTAGCTGCATTTCAATTCCGGTTGTTTCTTGCCTTTGCGTGCACCACAACCTTTTTGTCCCACACCTATAATTCATTCATTTCCACAATGATTATAGGTTAATATTCATTTTAATTGATTCTAATGCATACGAGTCTAATATAGAACCAATTCCAAGCAATAACCATTTTTATAAAATTTCCAATATACGTCCCGAAATACACGTATTCTGCTACAGTACTTTCGGGAGGTCGTATACGTATTCCGACAATTTTGTATGAAGTTTCATACCATATTGCACTTGTGTTTAAAATTTGAGGTCAAACGGACAAGCCTAACCCCAAATTCCAACTTCAAAACTCAAAATAACTTAACAGGGGCTGATTTTTGCTGCTGGCAGAGATCGCGACCCGATCTCTTTAGAGATAGGGACTCGATCTAGATCGCGACCCGATCCTTAATAGATCGCGACCCGATCTTTGCTGAACAGACCAGAATCACGATTTTTCAGCTTCAAATCCCCATTTTCACCCATTTTAAGCCCTTAATACACGACTTAATGATCAGGGATTGTTCTAGGACTAAAACCTTTGTCTAATAACAAGTTTTTATCCATTAAAAACACCTTAATCATACAAATTCGTGATTTAGGGTTCTTGACAAAATTCTCAATTTCATCAAAAATGACAACCTACTTCCATATTCTTTGATTAAGTCCTTTCTAGCATGACTTAATGGAAGCATTACATCAATATAAACACATAATCATAACTGAAATGTACAAATTTCAGTTTCTATAAAATCAAACCAAGAACATTTCTAGAACTTGGTTAAAATCAAGTTTACTAACCTTTCAAGCCTAGGAATCATCAATTCCAAGCCATAGTTCTAATTCCTTGCTTCAATTCATGATTTCCTGCAGAAATCGCACCCTCCAAGCTCCTCCCGTTGCTGCACATTTGGTTGGTCAAAGAGAGAGTCAACTCTCTTGTATTTATACCTCTAAAATTTACATTTTTGGTCCTAATTTTGCCAAGAACCCTAAATCACGAATTTGTGTGATTAAGGTGTTTTTAATGGATAAAAACTTGTTATTAGACAAAGGTTTTAGTCCTAGAACAATCCCTGATCATTAAGTCGTGTATTAAGGGCTTAAAATGGGTGAAAATGGGGATTTGAAGCTGAAAAATCGTGATTCTGGTCTGTTCAGCAGAGATCGGGTCGCGATCTATTAAGGATCGGGTCGCGATCTAGATCGAGTCCCTATCTCTAAAGAGATCGGGTCGCGATCTCTGCCAGCAGCAAAAATCAGCCCCCTGTTAAGTTATTTTGAGTTTTGAAGTTGGAATTTGGGGTTAGGCTTGTCCGTTTGACCTCAAATTTTAAACACAAGTGCAATATGGTATGAAACTTCATACAAAATTGTCGGAATACGTATACGACCTCCCGAAAGTACTGTAGCAGAATACGCGTATTTCGGGACGTATATTGGAAATTTTATAAAAATGGTTATTGCTTGGAATTGGTTCTATATTAGACTCGTATGCATTAGAATCAATTAAAATGAATATTAACCTATAATCATTGTGGAAATGAATGAATTATAGGTGTGGGACAAAATGGTTGTGGTGCACGCAAAGGCAAGAAACAACCGGAATTGAAATGCAGCTAGCATCCAGGTGAGTAATCTCACTGACATCACATATGATATGTGTTGATTGGACTGTTACAGGTTGAAACAGGTTTGGGGGACGAAAATGATGATCTAAAGTTATGGTGAAAAGGCAATACCGGATAAGCCGTGAGTCAATGAAATGACAAGAACGGAGCCGTGAGCCACAAATGATTTCTGGATTTTTATATCCAATGGGTGCGGCCTATATGGCTATGATTTCTGGATTGTTTATCCAACCGGTGCGGCCTTCGGGCTATGACTCCGATGATTGGTGCGGCCTTCGGGCTATGACTCCGGTGCGGCCTTCGGGCTATGACTTCGATGATTGGTGCGGCCTTCGGGCTATGACTCCGGTGCGGCCTTCGGGCTATGTCTCTGATGATTGGTGCGGCCTTCGGGCTATGATATTTGGTGCGGCCTTTTTGGCTATGATTTTGTTACAGGTACATGGTGCGGCCATTTGGCTGAGATATCGGGTTATTAAACCCAGCTGGTGCGGCCTGCGGGCTATGAATTATATACTGATAATGTTTTGGTGCAGCTTATATAGCTATGACACAGTGTGCGGCTTATTTAGCCATGATATATGATGCAGTCCATTGTGACTAAGAAATATGGGACAGAAATAGTTAGACATGATTATAGATGCAAATAACTATCGTGGCTTGTTAATTACAGGTTACTATGCTTCAGCCTGTAGGGCTACAAAATAGGATGTGAAATCCTAGAGTATATATGGTCAGCCAGTAAGGCTAAGAGTTTGGATTCGAAATCCAGACAGTTATATGATTGTATTTTGATACATGTAAATTGCAGAATGGATTACTCACTGAGCTTTATAGCTCACGATATTTGTTACTGTCCCTGCAGGTTAGCTTGATACTGATAGGGGACAGGATAGAGTCCGTGACTTTGAAGTGGGACTCATAGATGCTGTCAGTAGCAGCCCGGCTTTAAAGGAGACATGGTATTTTATACTCTCCTTGATACGCTTGTACCCGTTTTTTTTATTAAAATATACCCCTTTGTTATGGTTTTATGTATTGAAACCTTTGTTTAAAACGAAAATTTTTCAGGGGTGTTTTTGTTTTAAAAGTCGGGTGTTACAGTTATCAACATGCTTCACTTAATAATTCCCTCTATTTTTAGTCTATTGTCGATGATCATAGTCGTGGGATTTGATTATATTTAGTATAAACAAGTCTGAAGCTTCTTACTTCTTGACATCATATTACATTATGGTTGAAACACAATAAAACAATAAAGTAGTTGCAAACAGATAAGGGGTCAAAATTCATAACCCAAACATGCTTAAATTTTACCAGGAAAATAGGAATTCTCTTGGAAACCCCATGCCCTTATATGCCACAAAAAATATGGTAGTAGAATGAAAACATAGACACTTGTTGGAGATAGGTCGAGCATTATAGTTTCAAGCTTCGTTATAGATATCCGTTTTGGGGAGAGTGTGTGCTTACATAAACATACATATTAATAAAATTTTTGATACTCTTCCTTAAGAACATGACACCTCATGAAGTTTTTCTTCACAGGACACCCACATATGACCTATTTCACGTCTTCATGTGTCTTGCACATGCCTATGATAGTTCATGCAAACAAGGCAAGTTCAGTGAAAGGGGACCATGAATATTTTTGGATAGCCAATGTGTAAAAATGGATAAAAATTGTATGACTTAAGGGGCCAACGTACTTATACAATTCAATAAGTTACCTACACTTAAGATACATCTATCTTTGGTGAGAAGTATAATGGTTACAAGATTATTGAAGATGAATCATTGCCTGATTTGCTGTCAAATGTACCATTATTTTTTTTATCATAATAAACAGATGAGACAAGACCAAATTGATCAAGTAGTTTAAGCAAAAGAGTAAACATGGAACATAGCTTCAAAATAAACTTGAATCAAACATGCCAGAACCCACCACAAGCCAACAAACTAACTATGAATAAACCTCACATTCAAAAGAAACGAGTCACTTGGACAAGGACTTGACTCAAGTGACTTGATAAATTTATCACCGACTTATCGCCTTCACTTGAATAGCCAAAACCTACTCAACTTCAGGCTCCTCCAAAATATATCCTTTTTCTCAATTTTTGTAATATAATAATTCTCAAAATTTCATTGAGCTTTCTTAGCAGCCATCACATCACATGATGAGCTTAAGAACTTCTTATAGGCAACTAAAGATCCAAAATGATATTAAGTTATGACTAAAGAAATATGATCCCTTGAAGAAAATGGCAATTGGATTCTAACTAAACTACTGATTGGAAAGAAAACCATAGAGTTGAAAATGGGTTTACTAGATAACATACAAACCAAATCGAGAAGTGGAAGGATACAAGGGACATTTGGTATCAAAAGGTTATACTCAAGTTGAATTCATTGGTTTCCACGAATCCATTTCCCCAGTTTCAAAGATAGTCACTGTTTGTTATGCATTAATGATAGCTACCAAGAAACGTTGGGGGTGGTACAACAACTAGATGTTAATAATGCATTCTTTTATGGGGACCCAGATGAAGAATTGTATATGAAGGATCCCTTAAGGTTTCCGAATCCGAATAAGATCCACATTAGTAAAATACAAAAATCGGTTTATGGTTTGCGTCAAGCCTCATGAAATTGGTATAAAAAATTTACCAAAGTCCTTATAATTGATATCACTTTTCAACAACCCAAAGTCAATCACTCAATGTTCCTTTTTCATAAAGAATCAACACATGCCATAAGACTTGTATATGTGGATGATGTGTTACTGATCGGGAATTTATCTTTGAAGATTTACTGAATCTCCAAAAGTCTTCATGATCACCCAATAGAAATATATTATGGACATTTTGGAAGAGTGTGGTGTCCAAAGATGTAAATCGAGTACCTTTCCAATAGAGTAGAACTTGCTACTAAATAAAGATGACGAATGCCCTAATGATAGACACTTGGTTGGACATTTGCTATACCTCATTGTTGATGGACCAAACATAGCTTACTTAGTAATGTTGGAAATCAGACCCTCAATCTGCTCACAAACAACACTCGCACACTTTGATAATACGTGATATAAGAAAATAAGATGAAGGAAAATGGTTTTGACTCATACGACTACTTTCTTGATGAAACGTAAAAGGCTATATATAGCCTACAAAAGACCCAACTGAAACAAACAAATACAATCTAAAAACTAGCTAATATTCCTACAAAACAGGAACCACGTACACCTACCTACACCTTCACTTTTACTTGGTCAAATACCCTTTATTTAATCAAACAAATACTAACTATTGACCCATACCCACAACCCAACTCAAACTATCAAGATTACCCAACATTCACCCCCGTAATCTTGATGATCTTGACCTGTTTCTTCATCACAGTGAAGCCGGATCTTCTTCTTGAATCAAGTTGGCTTCATTATCCCTATTTTTGTTTTTTACATTCATTATCGTTTGCCATTTTATTGCTGAAATACTAAGCTCCAAAATAACGGTCTTGATCTGGTTCTTGCTTCTTTTTGTTTATATCTTACTACTTGCTTTTGTTTCTTGCTTGCTACTTGCTTTCATTTCCTGCTACTTGCTTTCGTTTCTTTGTTTCTTTGTTTCTTTGTTTCTTTGTTTCTTTGTTTCTTTGTTTCTTTCTTCTTTCTTCTTTCTTCTTTCTTTCTCAGACAGCCTGCCAGTCTCGGCTGTCTCTTTCGGTCTCTCTTTCGATCATTCGGTCTAGATGCCCCCAGGTCTTTGAAGCATCTCCTTCGGTCTCGTTCTCATGGTCTTCTCTTTCTTTCTTGATCCAGTTATGAGCCCCTTGAATCATCGGTCTAAATGCTCAAGCTGATCGGTCCTCTACAGCTTTGTCGTTCTTCTTTCTGCTCACCGTTGCTATGCTTTTCCGATGACGGTCTTTGCTGATGTGGCAGCCGATCTTCACTTCTTTCTGCAATTTACATGTAATCGCCTACAACCTTCTTCTTCATTCGTTCTCAGCCCTGCAGTCAAGGGCCGCTCCTCCTTTCTACCACCGACTCTCAAGCCGGTAGAAACCTCTAAACGAGCCCTATGCTCTGATACCAAATGTTGGAAATCAGGCCCTCAATCTGCTCACAAACAACACTCGCACACTTTGATAATACATGATATAACAAAATAAGATGAAGGAAAATGGTTTTGACTCATACGGCTACTTTCTTGATGAAACCTAAAAGGCTATATATAGCCTACAAAAGAGCCAACTGAAACAAACAAATACAATCTAAAAACTAGCTAATATTCCTACAAAACAGGAACCACGTACACCTACCTACACCTTCACTTTTACTTGGTCAAATACCCTTTATTTAATCAAACAAATACTAACTATTGACCCATACCCATAACCCAACTCAAACTATCAAGATTACCCAACAAGTAAGCCAACTCAGTCAAATTTTTAAGCACCCTGAGACGAACACATATAGATGTTGCTTTTTGCATTCTTAGATATCTAAAAACTACTCCAAAGACAATGTTTGTTTCCATAATCAAAAGATGACTGGAGATCATGATATATAGCGATGCAAGTTAACTAGGTTGTCCATCCACTAAATGTTCCTGCACTAGATACTTCATTAGTCTTGGTGGGTCTCAATTTTTTGGAAGATGAAGAAACAAAGTATCGTGTCTTGGTCCTCATAATAAGATGAGCAAATGGCCATGGGAAGTACTTTATGTGCAATATTACGGTTGTGATGGCTTCTCCAGTATTTTGATACCATGCAACTGAACGCCACTCTATAAATGTATAACATTGAAGCTGCATGGCATGTCGTGTTTAACCTCGTATACCACGAGCATACCGAACATTTGGAAATAAATTGTAAATTTTTTTGTGAATGCTGAACCATGGATAAGTGAAACTGTCTGCAATTTGTTCAAAGTATCAACCAACATATATTTTTACCAAAGTAGTTGAGCCTAATCTTTTTCAATTCCTTCATAGTAAGTTCGATGTTCGTGACCAGCATCGTCTAACTTAAGGGGGCATTGAGATGCATTTATTATCCATTCTCATTCTAATTCGTATCTTTATCTCTCACCATAGTTATTAGTTGTTATCCTATTCTATTCATTCCCGATGTATGCAATTTGATAATTTAATGAAAATTATTACTGCTATTAAATTTGTCATGCATATTACAGAACTTTTAAACTAATTGTAGACCAAAACTTTGAAAAAGGAACACAAAAACGACAAAGACATGTCTAAAAATTATTTTAACCATGCCTATTATTATCACTATTAGTCATCAAAGTTATAGAAATCAAAGTTAAAAGAAAACGCAAAATGTGGAGATAAGAGTAATGAAGAATTTTTGGATCTATAAAATAAATAAAAAGGAATCAAATTTTTGTTTTGTGTTTTTTTAAATATTTATATTTGTGTGTAGGGATGGAACACGATCACTAGAACTAGGGACCTCAACCAAAACTTTATAATAAAATCATATAGATAAGTTTAACATAATTCAAAGTTATGATATATCAAATTTGTAAACAAGGAAATTAATATGAAATATAGTATCTCTCGAAGGTGAACAATCTTTTGCGTTTTTGAAACCTTGTGTAACTCTCTCTTTAACTATATATATATATATATATATATATATATATATATATATATATATATATATATATATATATATATATATATATATATATATATATATATATATATATATATATATATATATATATATATATATATATATATATATGGACGACAAATATATAAACCATGTGAATCCTACTTCTAAACTATACATTTATCCATTAGAGTGTACTTGAACCCTCAACATTTAAGAGACAAAAACCTTTTGAAAAACTTGATACCACCATGCCAAGAGCCACTTAGTAAAAAATAACAATTAACATACACATTTTAACAAAACAAACTAAACTTCTAACTGAATTTGATAACTTTTTCATAACACTATTTAATCTAATAAACATTATAAATTAACAAATAATAGATAACAATAAATATATGTCGTTCAACTTTTTAACTTTACTTAGAAAGGTTTCCTTTGAACTATTTATATTTTTTTTGTCAAATTCCAATTCATTATCATGATCACATTCTAGAAATAGAAAGAGAGTAAAGAGAAATAATTTAAATATATAGTGGAGAGGAGACGTTGGAGCAGAGATATATCACACAAAGGTCGGCACAAGTTTTCTAAGGACCAAGATTCCATGCCTAATTGTGTTTTCATTTTAGAGATAATGTTAATGAGGCAAATTGGACCATAATGGCAATTTGGTCATTTTGTATGAAAAACAATTTTCATATTTTATCGTGCGGTTGTGTCATAATGTGTTCTTGAACTATAGTGTATAAGTTTAACAACTCGAAATCAAATATTGAAGAAGTTCGACGTTTAATTCGGTATCTTATATTTTCTATCGCTTTTACATCGCACAACGAAGTGAGGGTCGTGACGCGACCCATAAGTAGCTTGCCATTGTAGAAGTTGAACTTGAAAGTGGGTTAGTATGGTGTGATAGCGGTATGATAAGTTATGGGGATCGACAAAATGACTAAGGGGTCTCATCATGTCTCTCGCGACGCGACGAGTCGCGTAGACCGTATACATTTTAAAGCCCTAAGTCGAACATTTAGCTCATTTAACACCCACAACTCTGAAGAATAGTAGAGGGGATCGGTTCCCTGAGTTTATAGGAGCCAAGATCGATGAGAAACAATGTGTGAGTAAAAAAGTAATCTATATTTCCTTCTTGTTTATGTGTTGAGATTTGTTGAGGGTTTGTAAACCCTAAATGTAGGTTGGTTGTATATGCAATAAATATATGATATGATGAAAGAATAGAGGTAGAAAACAAGTTCTTGATGGTGGATTTCTTGGTTTAAGCTTGAAATCGGATTCTATCACAAACCCTAGATTACTAGATAATGGTAAAGATATATTCGGGTATTATCATTAGATGATGTTGTTCAGACATGTGATTAGACATGTCTGAATTATTGTGTTCATAAGTTGAATGTGGAAGAATTGATCTTTATGAGTATACATATGTGTTAATGGGATAAGACATAGGCTTAGTTGAGCCAAGAGGTAGAGTTGATGAGTGTAACTAAATATTATAGACTTAATGGAATCATTAAGTCAAGTTTGTAAATAATGATTTGCACTTGAGATGTAATACTCAAGGATTTCATATGGTTTTGATAGCTTTTAAGGCGAGAAAAAAAGCGGGATGATTATCTTGGACTTGTGATGCCTGCAATATCGCTAAGGTCAGTACATGCTACCATACTATATTGGATACATATCATTATTAATATATCTATGTTTATGTATTGTATATTGAAATACCTTGTTGCTTTGTAATGATAAAATATTATGTTGTCGTTTATATGTCGACTAATATGGCCTCAATATTGGAACCCAGATCTTATAGGTTAACAGCAAACAAGAATAATGCATAGCTATGTTGAGTTAAGAGTAGGCACAGACCTACATCCCTCGTGGGGATATGGCATGATTTTTTCATGAATCGATAGCAAGGACTGACCTTATTGGATTGCAATTGTGACTAGTATGGAGGTAGTGATAGAATATGTAGAGGTGAAGAGAATATCGGGTGACATTGATCTGAATTTGGAACCTATCTCCTAGGTTGACAACTAACGAGATCTATGTATAGATGGGTTGAGTCTACGAGTGTGATTAGGTACACATCCCTTGCAGGGATAAGGCACGACATGCCTTTACATATATGATGAGGAATTGCATGGATAGATATTGTGATTTTGTTTACGAGATCCATGATGTGGAACTGCCTCAGTGGATTGGGGACACATTTGCGAAATCATGAAGAAGAACTACCTCAATGGATAAAGATTGTGATTTCCTTTATGATATCCATGATAAGGAACCGCCTCGATGGATTAGGGACATCTTGGTGAAATCATGACGAGGAACTACCTCAATAGATATAGATTATGATTCCTTTTAGGAGATCCATGATGAGGAACTGCGTCAATGTATTAGGAACATGTTATAAAGTCCATGACGAGGCCTGGCCTTGGTGGACAAGGATGGCTCCCGATAAAGACCATTGAGGGTGAAGAACCAGCCTTACCCAATGGCAAATGTTCTAGTTCGTGACTTAGGAATAACAAATCCTCGTGCTTGATACTTAATAAGGAAAGACATAATCGAGAATGTCCAGAGAATATATTCTCCATAATTGCAATGTACTAATATTGAGATCGATAAGGGGAACATGCTTGAGGACCTTACTTCCGCAATACTTTTTCAAAATGCAAATCATTTTAAACTAAACTAATTTCTTAATAATAAATCAAACGGATGAGTGTTACAGTAGGTATCAGTGCATTAGTTTAAGTAAACTAAGTGCTTAATTTAATACTTAGACTTAAAGTTAAGAAAATGGTAAACTGCACAATCTAAACGACCTACTCAACCCGGCCTAACACCAACGTGAGAGGTCAACCGTAGAACATTAGTGATATTTTGCGCGTGCCAGTACTTGAACCCTGGACCTCCTGTGCGGAATTCCTAGCAGTGGCGGACCCAAGGTATAAGGAATGGGGGACGTGTCCCCAATAAGTAACTTTTTTTTACGTAAAAACTAATATTAAATCTACATCAAAAAATATTTTAATAGAATTTTTTTGTGCCCTTAATACGGAAAGATGCCTAAATTCGCCATTGATCAGTAGACTCCAATCGCAAGGACATAGACTTAAACTTAGATGCTCATGGTCAGAAGGACCACATTTGGTTTTTTATGCCAACCAAATGGACCATTTACATAATTTTTTCTATAATTTATCTCACATACCGAAGAGGCAAGAATCGTAGTGTAAAGATAAAACATAGGTTTATATATATATATATATATATATATATATATATATATATATATATATATGTGTGTGTGTGTGTGTGTGTGTGTGTGAATGTGTGTGTGTGTGTGTGTGTGTGTGTGTGGAAAAAGCTACAGTAGCCCAACAACGTTTCTGAAATTGGTTTAAAAGGTCCCTTAAGTTTTTTATGGCTTTCTAGGGGCATGAAGTCGATGTAATCCTGTCAATTTGGTCACCTACCTCGCGTAACTGGTTGAAAATACTACGTAATCTACTCTTACTGATGTGGCTGCCTAATAAATGCATATGTGGAGTTTTATTCGATGGAAACATCTTAAATCAGTTAGCCTACCTCTGTGTCGACCTTGCCGGCAAATTCCTCCGATCATAAAAAGCAACCAAATTGAAACACATTGGTGGCTCACCGGTGAAGAAATTATCAGAATAAGCAAAGTTCTCCAACCTCCGCTTCTTGAATTCCAATCATACTCTCAAAGATGGAACCTCAGTTTATTCTCAAAGATGGAACCACAGTTTATTCTCAAAATGAGGATCAAACCTGTAAAAAGATACATATCTCGATGACTAAAAATGGAATTTTACTCGAATCAAATCGAATTCTCTTGGGGGAAACAAGAAGCTCGAAGTACGTCGATGGCAGCAGCAACACTGGAAGATGTGGACAGATCTTCAGAAGAAGAAGACAAAGTGAAAGAAGAGTTATGGAAAGAACGTTAATGTCCGTAATGCACTCTTGGTTGGGAAGGTGATTATGGGCAGATGAATTCCAGAAAAGTATGAAAACGTGATCGAGAATCTAATACAGTTTCAGCACAAATGTTCAATGATAATCAAGAAAGTATATCAAAGCAATCAAAGATGTGGACTTTAGTAACTGTTCATCTTCTCTCTCAAACCTTACTCCGTTTCTCAAATTCCAATCACACTCTCAAAGATGGAAGTGTTGTCATTTGTAACGCCGAGTTCTATTTGGTAAGTGTTTAAACTTTAATCTTTATATGATTGAAATTTTTAATGTAATTAAATGACCTTAAAAGGGTATTTTGGTCATTTGTTAACATGTAAGTTAGTTGAGACTAATGTTAGATAGAGTGAATACTAAAAACTGAGTTGAAGTGTAGTTAGAAATACTTTTGGGAGTGTGTAACAGGAAAATTAGACTGAAAGTGAGCCTCAGCATAGATAGCGACGCTATCTATACCAGATAGCAACGCTAAGTGGAAGTAGGTGAAGCTATTTTGGTGGAAATCAGAAAATGCCATGCTGAGTGATGAAATGTCAAGCCGAGTAGATAGTGACACTATCTAAAGAGATAACTATGTTATGTATCAACCGACCTAACAAATTATAAAGTCGAATTGGGGGGAATAAAAACACAAATACTTCGTCTAGAAGCCATAAAAACCCCCTCGAACACCCGGAGAACAAATTGAAGGGCAAGAACTCAAGAACTTGAGGAAAGGGGAGATACTTTGCATCTTGGAGGTATGAGTTCAAGTTCTTATTCCTATTTGTGAGTTAAAAGAATATCAATAATTTTTCAATTATTTTTAAATTTTATTATACTTTTGCAGGTTTGTTATTTTAAAATATTTTGTTTTATATCATCCTATTATATTACTTTATTCGATCAAATATATAACATTTATAAACCCGTCTTAACACAGGAAAAACCTAGTTTAGTCTAAACACGATGATATCATAATGAAATTCACATCTCTAAATCTGATTTCACTTTATCCTTATATGATAACACCAAAACATTTAATAAAAAAAATCTTATAAAGGCCGTCCAAAAAGAAATCTTATAAAAAATCCCAACTTTGATAATTTGATCGAGGTGTTCTTGGCCCACGATACTTGACTTGCGGAAATTTCCGTTTTCTAGTATATTTCTTAATTTTTTGAGTCCTTTTATTTACTGTTGGTGATTATATGTTTTCTAGATAAAAAAGAGAGATCATTTTTCTGCTTCTAAACTTTTCCTTTTTTTTTTTTTTTTTTTTTTTTTTTTTGAATCCACTAAGCTTTTCCCGGTTACCTACTCACTTATAAGTGACCTATTTAGTATTCAACACGTTAATACATCGTTATTTGTAAAGTAAACGTAACATTGTAACTTACTAGTCATATCAAAATTTATATAGTTTTAATACAATAAAAAAAAATTATACAAAATTCAGAGTTTACGGATAAGCAAAGGCTCCCGAAAGTACGGCATAATATGTACGTCCGCTTATACCAACAGGGTGTGATTCATGATGAAATGTCCACTTTTTATATGATTATTTTTCCTTCTTCTTTACTTAACCCTTACTTTATTTATTCATATATATATATATATATATATATATATATATATATATATATATATATATATATATATATATATATATATATATATATATATATATATATATATATATATATATATATATATGTATCTGATCCCTCTAAACGTGGTGGTTTGGCGTGTTATTCGGCGGGGTTTGGGTAATCGCAACCACCGCTCTCTTCCCACGATCCGCCCGGCTGTTCTCGGCGAACTTCATGCTTCCGATGTGCAAACCCTTTTCTCTCTCCTCCTCACTGTACTCCAAGCTATAATAATACTCTTCATTGTACTTCTCATTCTTTGATGCCGGAAAAAACATGCTCCCCCACTGTGGAAAATGGATAAAAGCCACCGGTATCGTTAGAACCACCGTCAGCACTCCCATCCATGTTAACCCCCATGCCGTGGAAAATCTTGTACCGGAGAAAAATATTAGCTAGGTCAAACCACCACCGACATTACCACCGGCACCCGTCAAGCCAGATAAAATGCCGAGAGAACGCCGGGAAACAAAAGGAATGATGCCATAAGTTGCTCCACAAGCGGCTTGTGCTCCCATGGCCATCAGCATCATCGAGAAGATGGCAACGGGTAGAGAGTTGGATCGGCCTAGCCATATGCAGAAAACGCCTCCTAGGGTTTGTGTTATCCACAATGTCCATAACCTGCCTCTCATTCCAAATTTTCGAGCAGATAGATTAGATGCATAGCCACCAAATGGTCGGGTAAAGAAGTTAGCAACCCCGAAACTAGCTGCCACTACTCCGGCTGTGTGAAGCTTCAAACTAAACCTATTTAACATTAGAAAAATGAAGTCGTTAGTGTTGGGAAGAAGGAGGAGTGTTTATTGATTAACTGAGGAGTGGTACAATGTTTCAAGTTCTTGCATGGCTATTTATAGCCAAGTCTATTACCTACCAACTAATTTAAAAACATTTATTTGACTTTGAATACTTCAAACTTCCAGAATTCTAACACAATATGTGGTAAGCACTTATGTAAGCATCTAGAAACCATTTAAATTTCTGAATTATTATTTATCATTTTCCCCCTTAATTCAGAATCTTCAAACCTTCTTGACTCCAATCAAGATTCTCATCTCTTCGTGTTTTGTCTTCGCTAATGCTTTGGTAAGGATATCTGCTTTTTGCTCCTTACTACAAACATGATGTACTGTAATCTCTCCATTTTCAACACATTCTCTAATGAAGTGATAACGTATATCTATATGTTTGCTACGCCCATGGAACACTGGATTCTTCATCAGATCCAATGCTGATCGGTTGTCAACAAACAAGGTAACAGGTGGTACCTTTTGTTTTGTTATCTCAGTAAGGAGTCGGCGCAACCAGATACCTTCACAAGCTGCCTGAGTTGCAGCCATAAATTCTGCTTCACATGAGGACAATGCCACAACTCTCTGTTTCTGAGATGCCCACGCGACCAAATTACCATTCACATAGAATGCCATTCCTCCTGTGCTTTTTCTGTCATTCACATCGTTTGCTAGATCGCTATCTGAGTAACCTGTGACGTTTACTCTACTTTCTCCTTTCGTGTAAGTCAAACCATAATCGAGAGTGCCTTTCACATATCTTAGTATTCCCTTTACTGCTTGTAGATGCTGTTCAGTTGGCTTCTCCATGAGCCGACTAACTACTCCGACTGCAAATGAGATATCAGGGCGTGTATGAGTCAAGTATCTTAAACCTCCGACTATACTTCTATACTCGGTGGGGTTCACTAATTCTCCTTCTCCTTCTTTGGTGAGCTTCAGTTTGTGCTCCATTGGACTCTTTGTGGGGTTGCAGACTTGCAGTTCATCATTCGAGTCTTCTTTAAGATGCTTTTGGCGTAAGCTTCTTGCTTCAGTGTTATACCTGTTTCCTTTTGGCTCACCTCAATTCCCAAATAATAGGTTAGAAGTCCAAGATCACTCATCTCAAACTTGGCTTTCATATCTGTTTTGAAAGCTTGAATACTTTTGTGACAACTTCCAGTTACTAATAAATCATCAACATAAACTCCGATGATTAAGACATTTTCACCTTCCTTCTTTGTGTAAACAGAGTATTCTTGAGCACATCTGGCAAACCCCAAGCTTTTCAAATACTTATCTAAGCAAGCATTCCATGCCCTTGGTACTTGTTTTAGACCGTACAATGCTTTTGATAGTTTGTACACTTTGTTGATTTCATCCTTCTTCGTGTACCCTTCAGGTTGAGACACATACACCTCTTCTTCCAGAGTGCCATTCAGAAAAGCTGATTTCACGTCAAGATGATGTACACGCCATCCATTTGAGCCTGCGAGAGCTAGGATGACGCGTACGGTTTCGATCCTGGCCACTGGTGCATAGACTTCGTCATAATCAACTCCTCGTTTTTGGACATACCCTTTTGCCACAAGCCTCGCTTTGTACTTCACAATCTTTCCGCTTGGATCTCGTTTCACTTTGTACACCCATTTTAACCCTATAGCTTTGCGATCCTTAGGGAGATCGACCAAACTCCAAGTCTTGTTCTTCTCAATTGATGCTAATTCAGCATTCATAGCTTCAATCCACACTTTTCTCTTGCTTGCTTCCGTATACGAGACTGGCTCGTCATCATTGCGAATCATCATTAATTCTTCAATTTCTTCAGTTTGGTCGTATAAGTCTGTGAATAAGCGGAATCGTTTGGGAGCACCACCGCCTGTGGAGCTTGAGGCGGAGCTTGGAGACGGAATTGGGGAATTTTGGGTGATCGGTGAATTGGGTGTATCCGATAAGTTGATGGGTATATTTTGTGAGTTTATCGGGGAGTCTTGTGGAGAGTTTATGGGTTGGAAGTTTTCTTCGGTCTGATCACTGTCACTTTGTGGAGACCCAAGATTTTGTTCCGGTGTTCGTGGTTCCGACTCAGAATCTTCATTGTACAAGTCGTCTAGGTTAAAACCTTCGACGGTGAAGCTCATACCTGGTGTGGCTTTAATTTTTGAACTCTTCTCCCACACCCAACCTTCTTGTTCTTCGAAAACCACATCTCTACTCACATATATCTTTCCGGTGTCCGGATCAACCAATTTATATGCCTTTGATCCCTTCTCAACTCCCAGATGAACCAATCGCTTACTTCTTTCATCTAGTTTTGTCAGGTGGCCTTTGGAGACTTTCATATGTGCAACACAACCAAACACCCTAAGATGCTCAACATGTGGCTTTCTCCCTGTCCACATTTCGTATGGAGTTGTGTCTTTCAATGCTTTCGTGTGAGCTCTGTTTAGAACATAAACAGAGTGATTCACAGCTTCACCCCATAACGTGTCTGGCATTTTCATGGTTTTCAAATTACACCTAACCATCTCCAATACCGTTCGATTTCTTCTCTCCACCACCCCATTTTGCTGTGGAGAATATGGGGATGTGTAATGTCTTTCCAACCCTGTTTCCCTGCAGTATGTGGTGAATTCTTTTGACAGAAATTCACCACCACGATTAGTTCTGAAAACTTTCATCTTCTCCCCGGTTTCAACTTCTACTAAGCTCCTGAAGTTCTTAAAGACTTGAAGAGCTTCATCTTTTGTCTTTAGCAGATAAACCCACATAAATCTGCTATAGTCATCAACTAACAACATAAAGTACCTATTGCCAGATGGTGTAGGGGGTGATACTGGGCCGCACAAATCGCCATGAATTAGTTCAAGCTTCTTCTTTGCTCTATAATTCGTGTGTGTAGGGAATGGACTCCTTGTCTGTTTTCCCACGAGGCACCCTTCACTAGGTTGTTGAGGAATGTTTAGTTTTGGCATTCCTTCAACCAGCTTCTTCTCCGCCATGTATTTCATTGAATTAAAATTTATATGACCCATTCTCATATGCCACAACCACGTTGGATCACCTATTCGAGCGGTTAGACACATCGAATTGACTTCTTCCATCTCTATCTTGTACAGTCGATTTGTAGATCTTCTAACCTTCATCAACAACTTCCCTGTTGCTTCACGGACCCATAAGAATGGATCTTTGATCGTGATTTCATCACCACCCTCTGCTAACTGTCCCAAACTTATGATGTTGCTACATAAGTCTGGAATGTAATAGACTTCATTAAGCTTTCGATGTTCACCATTCTTACATTGAAATACGACTGAACCTTTGCCTTCGATCTTTACCTTTGATTCGTTTCCAAACTTCACGTAGCCATGAACAGTCTGATTCAAGTCACGAAACTTATCTTTATCACCGGTCATGTGATTACTGGCTCCTGTGTCGAGATACCAGATACTTGATCGCTTCACCTCATCATTCCGTGTTCTCAACTCAGGGAATACATTTTCTTCATTTAAGGAAACTTCACCATTGTCAAACGAAGCTAACAATAGTGCTGGCTCATTGACATCTTGTTCGCGAATCAAGTTGTTTTCTTGTCTTCTTTCACGTCTTGGGTTTGTACATTCTGCTGCATAGTGGCCGAATTCTTGACAATTGTAGCATTGGACCCTACTTTTATCTTGATTATTTAAAGTGCTACGGCCTCCATCTTTCTGGTAGTGTGATCCACCTCTGCCACGACCACTACTGTTTCCTCCTCTTCCTCTGCCTCTACCTCGTGAACCTCCAAATCCGCCACGATTTGATTTTGATCTGGAGTCACCTTCTACCTTCTTCTTATTTCTCTCTGACCACTCTTGGTGTGTCAAGAGAAGTTTTCGATCATCACTATCACCATGGCCTCTCATTCGTTCTTCATGTGCTTTGAGCCTTCCGATCACTTCTTCCACTGTCATATTGTCTAGATCTCCAAATTGCTCAAGTGTTGAGGCGATTTGGAGAAATCTGCTTGGTACCGCCCTTAACAACTTCTTCACCACATATGACTCCTCCACCGTGTCTCCCAATGCTCGCATGGTACTCACAATATTGTTCACCTTCACAGCGAACTTATCCACTCCTTCTGATTCCTTCATGTTCAGTGATTCAAACTCAGCCTTTAGAGTTTGAATTCTGGCGGTCCTCACTCTTTCTTCTCCCATAAACTGTGTCTTCAAGGCTTCCCATGCTTCCTTGGATGTTTTCTTTTCTGCCAATCCAAGTAGCAAATCTTCTGGAATGCTCTGATAGATGGCCGCCAGAGCCATCTTGTCTTTTTTTACATCTACTGCCGTGTTTGTAGTTCGTGGCTCAACAGCATCCCACACACCTTGGGCTTGCATGAACACTTTCATCTTGATCGCCCATGCAGCATAATTCATTCTTGACAACATCGGATAGTGGAGGGTGACCTGTCCATCTTTTTCACCATTGTTTCCTGCCATCTCTTCTCGAGATTGGTACTTGGGCATAAACAAGAATATAGCCTTTTTTTTTTAAATGTAGGGGCCAAAAGACTATTTTCTGAAGTTTTAGGAGGTAAAATGAACTTTTTCAAAAGTTCGGGGTTGAAACTGAACTTTTTCGGAAGTTCTGGGGCTAAAATAAACTTTTTCAGAAGTTCGGGGTTAAAACTGAACTTTTTCGGAAGTTCTGGGGCTAAAACGAACTTTTTTAGAAGTTCAGGGTTAAAATTGAACTTTTCCGGTTTGCTACAGTGACCGCTACAGTGACCGTCTTCTCCGGCGAACTGCTACAGTCTTCGGTGTATACAGTATCGTCTTCTCCGGCGGATTTGGTCACTATTCCGGCCAAATTTTCCGGTGGTCGAAAAATCACAAAAAAATATATTCCGAATCCTGGAAACGAGACCTTTCCAATGGTGTGCTCGGAAATTGATTTAGAGACAAAAAAATTTTGACCGAAAAAACAAGTGGCTGTCCAGATTTGCTCTGATACCAAATGTTGGGAAGAAGGAGGAGTGTTTATTGATTAACTGAGGAGTGGTACAATGTTTCAAGTTCTTGTATGGCTATTTATAGCCAAGTCTATTACCTACCAACTAATTTAAAAACATTTATTTGACTTTGAATACTTCAAACTTCCAGAATTCTAACACAATATGTGGTAAGCACTTATGTAAGCATCTAGAAACCATTTAAATTTCTGAATTATTATTTATCAGTTAGGTAGCTAGTCATAAAAATTATTTAAAGCATGAATTTGTGAAAAAAGTACGGGAAAAGCAAGGTTATTTAGTTACCTATCATAGAAGTATTCAGAGATGACATTATTTAAGCACAATTGTACGCCCATGGAATATCCATAAATCAAGAAAAAGATCCATGTCCTATAATTCGAGATTGCATTTCGGAATACCTGCAGTTACGGAAAATAAAGTAATTAGGTGAATCAAAAGTAATGTGTCATCAATTTTGATGGGTTTACTAATTACTAAAGGAGTAAAGGTGTACACGTATATATATTGCTTTAATTATTAGTTTTCTTTATATTGCGTATATTTGTGATCATGTCGATTGATATGATATTAAGATTGTTAACAGATTAATCAAGTCACCTTGGAGAATTTATCTTTGGCAGCCCGACCCTCCTTATAGATCTCAGCAAAGTTTCCATCAGGCAAATCTTGGCCATAAACCAAAACAAGAGCACCAGCAATTAAATGAAACCATCCCGGAATAAAGAAGGCGAGCCTCCACGTGGGTTGAAACCAAAACCGACCGACTTTAGAAACCGAAACCGAACCCATTTAGAAACCGAAACCGACGGGTTCTAGAACCCAAAACCGAATTGATCGGTTTGGTTTCGGTTTTTACCCTAAAACCGACCCATGCACACTCTACTATATATACCATTGAAGTGACAATGACTTATTAAAATGGTAATAAAAAAGCTACGAGATGCTGTAAGTCATGAGATAACATTTACAAAATGTAATACATTATATTTTATTAATATAGAAGGTCGTGATGTAAAAAGAAGATCACCAGATTAATTAAACAATAAGGAAAAGTTGCGATCAGTATGGTCGCCTACAACATTTACCACATGGTCTGATGCCTGCACCACAACTTCCACTCATTTTTAATTTCTTTACTTCCTCCTTACATAACCCTAATTTTCTTTATTTATGCGTTAAACATGGTGGTTCGGCGTAGTGTTCGGAGTGATTTCTGCGACGGCGACCACCGATCTCTTCCCACGCTCTGCCCGGCTGTTTTCTGCGAACTTCAAGCTTCCGAAGTGCAAACCCTTCTCTCTCTCCTCCTCACTGTACTCTGAGCTATAGTAATACTCTTCATTGTATTTTTCATTCTTTGATGCCGGTAAAAACATGCTCCCCCATTGTGGGAAATGAATAAAAGCCACCGGAATAGTTAGAATCACGGACATCACACCCATCCATGTTAACCCCCACGCCGTGGTAAATCTTGCACCGGAGAAAAAGAGTAGCTGGGTCAAACCACCACCGACGTTGCCACCCGCACCTGTCAAACCAGATAGAATACCGAGAGACCGTCGGGAAACGAAGGGGATGATGCCGTAAGTTGCCCCGCATGCAGCTTGGGATCCAGCGGCCATCAGCATCATTGACAAGATGGCCATGGGTAGAGAATTGGCTCGGCCTAACCATATACAGAAAATGCCTCCTAGGGTTTGTGTTATCCACAAAGTCCATAACCTGCCCCTCATTCCGAACTTACGTGCCGATAGGTCAGACGCGTAGCCACCGAATGGACGTGTAAAAAAGTTAGCTACACCAAAACTAGCTGCCACTACTCCAGCTGTATGAAGCTTTAAACCAAACCTATTCCACGTTACAATAATGAAATCGTTAAGTAGGGAGTCATAAAGCTTTAAAGGCGACGGAAAATCAAGATTGTTTGGTTACCTATCAAAGAAGTATTCAGAGATGACATTATTCAGGCACAACTGCACCCCCATCGAATATCCATAAATCAGAAAAAAGATCCATGTCCTATAATTTGTGGCTGCATTTTTAAATACCTGCAGTAGATTAAAAGAAAATGTAATCAACATTTTAGAATTTGGAAAAATATGGTTTCTTTTAAAAGTTTCTTGAAACTAATTTTTTAAATATTGAAATAGTAAGAATCTCGAATGGACGAATTTGTAATCAAGATATATACCTTAGAAAATTTATCCTTTGAAGCTGGTCCCTCTTTCCGAATTTGAGCAAAGTTGCCATCAGGCAAGTCTTGGCCATATACCAAGACAACAACCCCAACAATTACATGAAACCATGCCGGAATAAAGAAAGCAATCCTCCAAGCCGTGAATGGCGTGGCTCCAAGCATGTGACTTATGAAATGGAAGAGCACCGGCATCAGCAGCTGAGTAACCCCGCCTCCCACATCACCCCACCCTGCAGATACCCCGTTCACCACCCCAATAATCTTCCCATTGAACATCACACTAGTCCAATACTGGCAAGACACGAATGTCGCCAGCGAGAATCCTATCATGAACCTGACGGCCACGTAACCACCAGCATCTGCCACAAAGGAAACACTGAATACCACAGGGGCTGCGAGGATATTGATCACTGCACAGCCGTACCTGGGTCCAACAAGATCGCACAGCACCCCCATAACGAGGCGCGAGAGAATGCTTCCGGAGACGGAGGCAATTCCAGCATTTGAGATGTCAGCACGGGTAAGGTTGAGGTTATCCCTGATGATGGGGACAAGCGGGGCAGCAGCAAAGGTGGAGATGACACAAGTGCAGAAGGAGAGCCATGAGAGATGGAAAGCTCTCATGTGGGGTTGCGCTAATGAGAAGACCTTCATCTTTGTGGCTTTGTTTTCTGAATCCACCGGCAGAGCAAAGGTCTGCGGCGGAGTGGTGGTGGGGATTGATATTACTTCTTCACGCTCTGGTATAGTGGCCGCGGAAACCATCGTTCTTCAATGGTGTGGGAATGAAGAAAGGTATATAGAAGAGAAGGTGGATATCTGATAACCAGCTAAGAAGATTAAGCTGTAGGTGTGCTTATGAGTAGAAGGGGTTGGTCGGTATATATAGAAAAATGGGAGGGTTTAGGGAGTTGACCATCATAAAAGGCCGCATTGTCCTGAACTACATGTGAATGTAATACATAAATGGTAATGTAATTTCTTCTAGTCTTAGTCTGACTTTAATATAACGTGACTAATTAAAAAGAAAAAAACTAAGCATGTTTTAGTTTTTATGTATAATAAAATTTGATAACGTCTTTAATTTATCATCAAGCAATCAGTTTTAAGATACAATAAAGAATTTTTGATCTAACTGTATCAATGTTTATTGAAAATGTGTTTATTTGCAAGTCGTTAAGGGTTCTAGTGATTATTTAGAAATAACTTTCAAGAGGTGTGTGAGAGTTTATGTTTAAAAAAAGTTTTAAGCTATTCTTTTTGTTATAGAATTTTTAAAACTGTCTTAGATAGCTTGTATTAATACAATATTTGAGATTTTGCCAATAAATTCTAAAAATATATTTATTTATCGACGATAATCATACATAAAAGGGACATTAACTCTTTATAAATTGGTAACTTTCCTATTTATTATGCATCTTTGAAACTTATTCTAAAATTTTAAACACTTGACTTTTATTTTTGTTCAATTCTTATAGATTTCATGTTTTTTATTATGTTTTGCAAAAGTAACATATGTTAAGAGCATTCGTAATAGGAGCTTTTTCAAAATCTTTTTCAAATCAAAAAATTCTTCAAAACTGAAAAAGCTATTGGAGAAGTTTTTTCAAACCAAATATTTTTCAAATTGCTTTTTAATTAGCAAGCTCATTGCAAGAGCTTTTTCAATTATCATATAGGTCTCATATGTTTTAAACCAATTGTAACTAGACAACATATACAAATAATTATTTAAAGCATATTGAAAAAGCTCTCCTATAATGGAGAAATATTGAGCTTTTTATTTTTGAGTTTTTTTAATGAAAAAGCTTCCCCAAAAAGTCATCCTATGAATGCTCTAATTGTGAATTACAGTATTTTTTTTGCCAATTTACAAAAGCGACCACTGAAATCCAAAACCGGTTGTTTCGGACCTCAAAACCAATAGATGCGTACCCATTTAAGTGGTCCCCCTATTTAAAGGAAATCGAAATGTGATACCCACTACATTCCAGAATATCATTTCGGATTCTCTCGAATCAAAGGAATATGAAATCTGATGGTGAAGAGATGCAAGTGAATTGTATAACTTCTTTGTAGCTTATACATCTTCTATATATTTCTTAGTGTTAGAAATCTGAAGAACATGCCCAGAACGAAGAGGGTTTTTGTTTAAAGCAGGTAGTAATTGTGTTCTCATTAATTTGGCTTCAATTGTCATTATTATGTGGGATATAAAGTATTAGTGTTGTTGAAAGTGTTTTCCTAAATTTACAAAATACGCCTCTAACATGTCGTGAAAACTATGTCTGGAATACTATAAACTTGTGTGAAAACAGACACCCATTCTTTGTTAATAACTTGGTAGATTTCAACATGACGTGTGTATGGTGCTACATTGATATTGCCATGCAACCCTGAAGTTCGATATAACATACTTGCCACACTATAAACTAACCTGATCTGTGAGCAACTTTTCAGTGCTCATACTTTGGCAAGTGGCTCGATGACCCCAAAGTGGAAGAGGGCCCATTCATTATACACTATTGTTTTGGCAAAGAGGGTATTATAGATTCATGACCCAACTTGAAGGAACTATAATTTGAGTTAGGTAAGTGCAACCTCTACTTTGAATGGAGTGATTTTTTAATAACAAGTTGCATTTTTGTGAATATTTCCCATATCATTTGTCATCGATGGTGTTCCAGGAACTATTGTTTCCATTAGTCTACGTGATTGACTTGCTCATGTTGAAAGACGTATGGGTAGCTTTCAATAACTCACTTGATCAATTATCAGTTGACGATGCAATATGAAGTTATCTGGTATAAATATTGGATATCGGATTTATTGGTAGATACTCTCTTCAGCCCATAAGAGATGACATCCTTACTCTAGTATCTAATCTTTGCAACTTCACCATGTATCATGTCATTGAGAACTTTAATTAATTTATAATTAGTTTCCATTTATTATTTTTTAATATAATTCATGAATTTCTATTTCCACCACATAAACCCATATCATAGGGTTGATTAAGTAACCACATATAAATAAATGGCATATTCATCGGGTCCATCTAGAAAATACCAAAAGCACAACTACACTGTATAGGGGTTTATATGAACGTTCAATGTAGATTTTTTATGTACTTCTTTTCACATAATGATGTATGATAATATTGTGACTGGTTAATTATAGAACTGAAAATTTGAGGCATTATCTTCTTATAAGAGGTAACCAAAGAAAGGTTGCGATCCCTCGAGGCATTTCATGGTTAAAGCTTATTTTGATAGATTGCACAGGGGCCATTGACGTTGAACAAGCATGATTATTATTTTACAGTTGTTTTTCTATGTCATACTATTACATATATTGTCGATTATTGCCATATTATATGGTTAACTGGATAATGAGCCTATCCATATTGTATTACTATAAAGGATGAGATTGTTGAGGCACTTGGTTTATCTCTATATGTAGGTTGATAGACACTGTCTCTCAAACCATCACCATGACAATCTCTAGCTAATACGCTAAGATCATAAGGCACCTCTACCACCACCAACACCACATTCACAAATATCTCTATTTAGTTAACCACTACAAGTACTTGTACCACCACTAAAGGAACAACCACTACTAAGTCCACCCCTTGCACACTACAATCATAGGATGACATAATTAAAAAGTTATAGGTAGGTGTGCAATTGAACCCATGATATACTCTAGAACAACATACGACAACTAATCCATTTTAGTCGAGTCGAGCTCAAAAGTGTTGATTACTTTATCGACCTCAACCCTGAGGTTTTATATTAAGGATTGATTGAGCTCGAGTTGATTTTCATGGTAGAGTTTTTTATTTGTTTCTAGTTTCGAGCTTATCATTACTAAACTCGAGTTGCATTGTTTACGCCCTTAGTTACCGGAAGATGTGAAGGAGTTTAAAAGGTCCTAATATACGCATACGATACTTCATGTGTCCAGCGAACATGTATTGACTGTATATAGGCCTATTTGGAGCTATAGCCTGACCTAGTCCTATATGAGCGTATTGTTGATATGGAGTGGCATTTAGGCTTGAGAGTCATCATTACAACATATCCAAGAACATTATGATAGTGAGGAACACTTGAAGAGATAAATATACCTTCTTTGTTGTTGCTTCTTTTACCACTAGATTGATTAATAACAAAGCCTTGTATCTTATGTTAGATATATATTGAGTAAGTGGTGGCACTACTGGTTTTTCATCTACCAGATGCATATGTACAATAGTTGAGACTTTTCGAATAACATTTTTCAAGTGTTTCATTCCACTCTCATCCACTACATTTATAACATAATAGAATTCAAGATGTTGGAAAGAAAAAATGATTTTAGGCCCATCTCCCAAATCATCGTTTATTTAACCAGTTTTAATAAATCTGGAAAATTTACACATGCCAAAAAATCTATATCATAATTCTTAACAAAATACCTTACATATTCTATTTAAGCATTTATTGTTTACCTCGACCCACCTACACAACACTACTACAAAATGAGCCTAATTCAACCCTTTTGGAAGCAACATTTTAAAATTAGTTGCATTTGATTACAAAATTCAAAATTTCAACATCATATTGCATTTAAAGGTCACAAATTTAAGTAAAAATAGAAAGTTTTGTAACAAATGTTGCATTTGTTAAAAGTAAAAAAGTAGTCCAATGTACGTAGTATCTGATTTTTAAAGGAACACTTAATTGTTTAATTGTGTATATTCTCTTGTTTTTATTCGGAAAGTTGAAAAATCTTACCATTTTCATTATTTATTATTTTGTTTAATTAGTTTTTATTAGTTATATGTTATTAACGTATATGATTAATTTTTATATAGATACGCATACACACATGTATAAATTATAAAGTCATCACAATACTAAATATGTTATATTAATTTGATATTGGAGAAGTTTTCTATGGAAGTAGATAAATTATAAAGAGTTTTAATACCAAATTTAAAATCTTAAAAATTATTTTTTTAAGTCACAAATATATATCTATATATATATATATATATATATATATATATATATATATATATATATATATATATATATATATATATATATAAAATAAAGGATTTTAATATAAATAATAATAGAATAAAATGTATGAACGGCATATTCATTAAAGTAAAAATTAATATCAATAGAAATAAAATTAAAAATTAATATAAAATTGCTAAAATTCGCATTTATTGTCTCCCAAAAAATATATGTTTCCCTCCCCACCTAAAACCCCCAAATCGATTTGCATAAGTCCAGTCATCTCCCCTCACTCTGGTTCGTCATTTGCTTCTCATTTGCTCTCCCAAACAACGTTTTATAACTCGGGTTGACCAGACCAGTCGAACCGGTTGGACCGTGACCCGGTGAATAGAGACGGTTAATTGTGACCAGGTTTTCGTCAAAATCTGATTCAGATTGAACCATCTGGGTTTCTTATAAACCCGATTAGACCATTGACCCGGAACCGTTAAAAACCCAAGTTGAAACAAAAAATTAGAATTTGGGCTTCAAAAACTAGAAATTTGGCTTATAAAACTGGGCTAAATATTTCAATGCTCAAACTTTTAAAATTAGTCCACCGTTGGTTTGTCAAATTTAGTAAAATTTCCATGTATAAACTCGACAAATTACTTTTTTGGTACCAAAAATATGGAATTACATTGTTTTTGTTTTATAAATATATAATTATATTGAAAAAATATAAAATGTATGAAAATTTTGAAATCCGGGTTGACCTAACGTTTGGACCGGTTGACCTGTGACACAGTCGTCACACCGGATTAACTAAAAACCCAGGTTTTAAAACATTGCTTTCAAATCCACCATCTTTTGCTACAACTGCCTGGCCAACCGCCATCTTCTCCAATTTGCCTCTTCGATTATATGTAATCTCCCTTCTAAACTCTTCTATTTCTTTTACAATATTGATGTTGGCAAAGGAGACGACTATTCTTTTCTTGACTTTATTGTCTCCAAATATTTTCTTGTGTTTTGATTTTTAATTATGTTAGGGTTTATACAAAGCACCTAATAGTATTTTTATTCCAAAATTCATTTTACACTCCTCTCTACATGTATGTAAATCACCAGAATTAGTTTCCTTTGATTTTTTACCATATTCAATCTGAGTGACTTTCTAGTTCAAAATCCCAAATATACATGTTTGCACCATGATTCACTTTTATCCCTCAATGATGACTTAGTCTTGCAAAATGTTCAGATTATTTTGTTAAATATTTAACCCCAAATGGATCTTTTTTGTAACTAGTGAAATTAATATAGCTATTTGTAACTTTATAGTCAAATTGTTCACTAAGCATGTTTTTACAAGAGATGATATTAGATTGGTGATTTGGAGATGATGATTTTGAGATATTCCCTAATATGAGGCTAATTGGGCTTTTGATTTGAAACTAGTTAATTATATTGTGTAAATTTTTGTAGATTTGTAAGTGTTGTAAATTCATTGAAGCGTGTTTTTATAACGCATGAGTATAAAGCCAGCTGAATGGATGATATGTCTTTTTGTAGTTTGGTATACATATGTGTAAAGGTAATTATAACATAGGTATATATAAAAATTATAAGTTTTGGGTTCATCATTATTAGTTATCTAAATATTTGCTTATTGTTTTTATAATCGTTTTTTTTGTTGAGTTTTCGACTCCTTTTGCCCATCAAATGAGAGCTATGAGACTACAAATCTATTCTAATTGGGTAAGACCATTTCTTAAATGAACTTGGGCTGTTTGTTTCTTTCAGAATATCTTTTTGACCAGTTTTGTCTCTGGGAGACCTTTCCCCACAGACTGTTTGGTTTTTAAAAGATCGCAGACCTAAAAAGGTCTGTGCGTCATCTTCTTGGAGAAGACCTAGACTAAGCTCTTTTTGGGTGTGCAAATGTCATGTGCGTTTTTTATTCCTTTTCTTTATCCATCATTGTAATTCTTTACTTTCTCCATCATCGTTTTCCTTCTCCCTCTTGTTTCCTCTCTACTGATCAAAGCTGCACGACATTTGTCAGACTTCTCACCAACGTCTTTGCCTCCTCATTTATGATTCCCGTCGACCTGCTTCTGCAGCCGCCGGCCGACGCCAGGCTCCCCCTACTGACGTGTTTTGTCGCTGCTGCTTGTGCCGTTGTCTGTTGTTTGCGTCGTTGCCGACGGTAAGCTCACTCCCCTTCAACATTATTTTTCTTTTGCGTATCATGTGTATATTTGCTGTTTTTGGGTTGTTTGTTGAGTTTTTGTGGTTTCGTATTGTTTGTTCTTCGTTCTCAAGTCGATTGCTAAAAATTAGAGTTTTTGTGGTTGATTGTTTGCTGACCTATTTGGGATTTGCTGATTTTTTTCTGTTTTGCGGAAATCTTGTGTGGTTGATTGCTGAAAATCAGATTTTCAATTGTTTGATGATTGTTGGTTGTTTGCTGAGTTTAATGTTCTAATTGCACGCTGCTTGGTGATTGGTTTTGGTAACTCCAAACGATTGCTGCTCCAACAAAGCATTGCTGCTCCGGTTAACCGATATAGACTAATAACTACTCTAGGGAATTATCGTGTCTAAACCTGCAACTGGCTCCCTATACTCAAACGATTGAAGGGTCTGCAATTTCACAACATTCAAAAGGAGAATATCACAGTGAGAATTTCAAAGTGGTTTAGGTATTATACGACAGTATTCTTTAATTTTTTTTTGTAGGGTGGTTTGGTGATTGGTTAAGGTAACCCCAATTTTTTTATAATAGGAAATGGATGAAATTAATATGCAATTCTCCCTTGTGAGCATGTTGTTTATTTAAGATATTTGTTTCACTTTGTTCGTATGTGAACTTTTGTACATGTTTTGTTTACTTCTTGTTACACGAAAATCAAAAATATGAATTAGTTTATAGCTTTGAATAACATTTTCGGTTATACTATTGTGATGAATGATTTTATTTAAAGAGACAACATCAAAAGCTACTTGAAGTTATGTGAATTGGCTGGCAAAACCATGGATGTGCGTTTTCTCATTTGGCAATGTTGTAGAATGTTATCTAAATTAAATTTCAATGTTGTAGAACTTTACTATAGTGGTTGTTTTTAAACATTGATTTTTATGGTGGTTGTTTTTAAGTTAAATAATGTGTTATTTTTAAAAATTCAGTTTTTATGTAGTCTGCAGACTTTAGAAAAACAACAGTCTTTTTCTTGCTCACTGCAGGCGTTTAAGTCACTTCTTCTTCTACAGATGTGGTCTGCAAACTGCAGACGTTGTAGCTCTTGAAAAACAAACAACACCTTGGTAGTCTAAAGTTTAGAAGGTAAACACGAAGTGGATAATGGAGAATGCATATCGTAATTATTATATTGCATTTATCTTTTTATAGCTTATGTTAATATGTAATATTACTCCATTTTTTCGATGACACCATTTGATCAATTGCTTTATTAATTTATCATAACCACATGTCTAACTTTATGCAGTTATAACATCCTTCCAATATATGCCCAAGTATTTCTTATTGCTATTCCCACCAATAATTAGGGTAAAATGTCAAAATAATATCTCATTGTCTAATTTTGTAATTTTATAGGTAATTGATTTATTAAATATGATGTTTTTTGTACATATGGGTTGGAGAATGAAAATGACTATTCTCGATGATCATACCTCGGAAACCCTCAACCATTAGCATAAAAAGGAAATGAAGAAGAAGGATACTAAAGGGCAATCCAGGTATCTTCCAACCAAGTGTCTAAACCCTCTATCTAGTAAGGTGTGGTGATCAATAACAATTAAGAATAGTGAATAGCTTCATCAATGGCCACACGTACACCTCAAGAACCGGAATTCTACCGCTAACTTTGAATTAGGCTTTATGATAGGTTATTGTAACTTCAAAAGCTAAGGGTCTATCAATTTCATGATGAATATTTCAAATTTTTTATGGGTTTGAGATGAATTTCTTGTAGTTAGTTTTTTTGCAGCACCATTATGAGAAGTTTGATCAAGGGAATAAGGTCTTTGATGAAGATTCTTATGCTTAGCCTTTTCTATCATGGAAATCTTATACTAGATAGGGTATTGTGTAGATGGAGATTATCGCCTCCTTGTTTATAAGTTTATTCTTTTGAGATCACTCAAATATCATTTATATGGTGAAAATTTATTTGCCTTTTTCGTTTGAGTTTTGAGTTTGCATGTGTTTCATCAGTATTATATGACTGTTAGTTAAATATCAAACTACTCTTTACAATGATAAATAAAAGACTCATGTGGAATAAAGACAATTAGTAACTTGTAGTTATAATAATCCGCAAATAGTTTTAAAATCAATTTGTAACCAAATGTGAGAAATATTTTCATAAGGACTAAAAGTGTCATTTTGGCCAAACTTCCATAAGTAGATCTGACTAGTCAAAGATTTGGAATGATTAGAAAATATTATGAAGGAATTGATGTGGAAATTTAGAGTGAGTTATATAATTCCTTAAGTTTATATTAATGACCAAATGGTGAAGAATCTTGGTGTAAGGGACCATTTGTGTCAAATTGGGAAACTAAGGATTAGTGTTGACCTAGAGATGACTCAAGTGAAATAAATAATCATATTTGGGGCATAAGTGTGAATCTAGAGACTTCTAATGCAAAAGAGTTAACTTTATGAGTGTTGGGTGAAGAAAGACCAAACTATAAGGACTAGTTTTGCCAATTGTGAGAGATACCAAGCTTTTGATGAGGGTTTCACCCATTTCAGCCACATCACGTTTTTTAGAGAAGGAGAGGGAGAGAGTGGCGATTTCGAGTGACCATGGAGGATAAGATGCTAGAGCTTGAAGATTGATCAAAGTTCTTGAAGATTCCAAGCACTCTAAGGTATAAACCCACTTTTCTAGCCTTAGATTTCGAGTTTAGGTTTGGGGTTTGGACCCAATCCGAGTATTATGATGGGATGAGGTTCTTCCTATGATTCCCCAATGTTTATTTGATGTTTCTAAGTTGTTGGAGTCTACATCCAATCCATGGATGCTCTAGATTCAATTACTTGATTGATTTGGGTGTTATGAACCGTAGAAATTAGGGATTTGATAATTAGTTGAGGAATCTAGAAATTGATGGATGATTATGGTGGTTTTGGATGAGGGGATTCATTTCTAATGATTCCCTAAGGATTCCAACCCTTGATGTGTAATATTAAACCTTGAATCACTAGAAAATGGGAATTGGGTGTTGAAATGGGTTTTATTCATGATTATGATAAATGGATCTCTTGTTTAAGGGATGAATGGGTTTATTGAATCAATTTGAAAGTATAAGTGGAGTAAGGATCATTTCCTAATGATTCCATGGAATGGAAGAAGGAATCTCCACTTGTAGTTATCAATTGATGGATTGGAATTGGGTATTCCATGGGTTTTAACAATTTAGACCAATGATTGGAGTTAGGAATTCCATGAGGCTATCATCTTTATAATTGTGTGGGAATGACTCCCTTAAGGGATGGCCTTAGTTAAGAACTTAATTGGGTACTTGATGGTGTTAAGTGTAATGATTGACTTGGAACATAGTTCATGAATCACTTGTTAAGATATAAGAACATAGATTGTGATTTCCATTGAATTAAGTCATGAACACTTGGATTAGGAGTTGAATACTTGGAAATGAGTTATTAAATGTGTATTTTCATGTATATTTGGTCTTGGGTTGATTTCGAACTTGAATTGGGTCAAAAGGGAGCGAAAATGAGCAAAAACGAAGCTACAGCATGCAGAACACGACCCGTGTTGCAGAACACGGCCCGTGTAAAAGGTTCTATGCAATCTGTTGGTCCTGACACATCCCGTGTCAGGGGAGCACGACCCGTGTCAGAGGGTTTTTCATATTTTCAACATTTTTGGGTTTTAAGCCTTATGGGTTGGGCCTTGGGTCCTTGTTTTGATGCCAAACTTTGGGGATGTTTTAACTAAGATTTTCCTTATATTAGAGGGTCAAGGACTTTATTTTAAATGATTAATGTTTGTTCCTTCTTAGTTCAAAGAAGTAATTATAGTGCGACTTTTAGAAGAATCGAGTATGATACCTTCCATTCTTGTCTTGTAGGAAGGAGATGTTTTGTTATGACTTGGAGGTGAGACTAAGGACTTGAGCTAGCACTCAACTAAGATGATTTGATGGATGAGATGATTTCTAGGAGCGCCTCCAAATGCATCAACCTTGTGTGGAGTTAGTGTTGACTCGTCAGTTGACCTTGGGTGAGTTTACCGGGAGTACACATCCTTACCACTACCTTTTGTGTGTGTTATCAATTTCTTTTCATGCATGTTATTCTGTGCAATGTGTTATATGATTACTACTTGTGCATTGCATGAAAATGAGTTTCTAAATATGGTTTTAAAAAAAGATGATAATGATGTTTTGAAAGATGTTTTGAGCTAGCACTCAACTAAGATGTTATCAATTTCTTTTCATGCATGTTATTATGAGTTTCTAAAGATGGTTTTAAATAAATATGATAATGATAATGATGTGATGGCCACTAGTTCTAGTTTAACCTATACGGGGATCGAGTGATATGCTTTGTGCGTGTCATTTGTGAACTTAGGTAGGTGTCATTTAGGTGAGTTGGACTTTTATGAGATGGACGTGGGTTTGGGATAGTTGCATCATGCATTGCATTTGCATATCATAACTATCTATTTTGAGTAACTCTTTATGATGTTTTAAATAACTTTTGAAGCTGGCGTCAAAACTATTTTTAGGGGTTTGTCCAGAGTGTGGTAGTTCACTGCCCACCCGAAATGGGTCAACCTCGGGTAAGCTCACTAGGCATTTCAATTGCCTAACTTATTTTGATGTGTACTTAGATTTAGGAGTTTAGATGACTTAGAAGAGCTGGATGTTTAGAAGGCCACGGTTTGTGTGGTATCATTTGAGTTGTGTAATGGTATTTGAATTGTTACAACCTCACTATTTTATAAACTAAAGTGTTTTATCTAAAATGGGATCAAATGATGTTTTCCGCAACGTAAACGTAAATTATTTTCTTATTAAACCCCATGGGTTTTAAAATGATTTTGAAAGAAAGTGACTTATTTGAAGATGTTGAAACTAAGGTTTTACTAAAGGATGATGATTTTTGAAATAATGATGATAAACCATGTGTTAAAATGATGTTTTATGAAAAGCCTTAAGCAATGGTGTTTCAACGTTGCTCTTTAAAATTGTAGTGACAACTTTATGTTATGTATGCTTTATGATTATTTTTAGTTGGACATATATTTTAAAATACACAATATTATCTATGATGTCTGTGTTATTATTGTCATGGTGTAACTAAGTTAGTAATGTATATTAATAGAAATTGTAGTTTTTAAAACAGTGATGCTAAATATAAAGTTATTGTCATGGTGTAACTAAGTTATTAATGTATAATAATAGAAATTGTATTTTTTGAAACAGTGGCGCTAAGTATAAAGTTGCATTTGAGTGTAAACAAGCTTTCATTTGTCTTAACAATTATAATAAAAAAGTTGTATTCACCATAATATAGGTTACATTTACAAAAAATACAATAATGATTGCAGTATAGTGTAGATAAGGCTGCATTTTTATAGTGAAAACTATAATATATGTTGCATTAAGTATATAAGAGGTTAAAATATTGCATGTACATGTACAAAGACTGATATTTTTTTAAATAAAGTTGGCTTACCTCCTACTATAATCGTACATCTTTATATTTTATAGATAACTTTACAAAATCAATGGACAAAATAAAATTTATAGTGCTAATTGAAAAAATAAAAGTTAAAAAAATTCTCAACTAACCTTAAACAATAATGGTTGATTTGTAATCATAGAATGATTTGTTTTCATTGTTTTATATTTTATATATTTTCTAACGAAATATAAAGCGTAAAATATAAAAAACTAAAAAATATTAAGTTAATAATTAAGTCATAACCCATTGAGAAAAAAGTAAATAATAACAAAGAAAAGCTAATAAATTAATATATATTTGATATTGTAATAAATTAGATTATAATGTATTGAATTTAGTAGTAACCGATAAATAACAAAACAAAATAAGAAATTATAATTTACGATTTTCTTAACGTTATTACACTTTACTAAAAAAATTTATACAAATTTTAGTTATACAATGACAACTAATATAATAAATAAAAAATTTAGTTACTAATAATCAATAAATCTTCAAATTTAATAGATGACGAATTCCAAAAAATACATTAACTTTTCAAAAAATTTTGATTTTGACTCTTTGTTATTTTTTTCAATTTTTCCAATAAGTCGCTATATTTCAACTTTGTTTCAATTTTGACACTTAGGTGCTATATCACCATGTCACATCAGTTAACAACCAGGTTGACTGATTAAGTGGTCAACATTGAAACAAAATTGAAAACATAGTGACTTAATTAAAAAAAGACGAAAAATACTAAAATAGCCTAATCCCATAATAATTTTTCTCAAAACATCACAAATTAAAGCCTTTTTCTCAAAATAGTCAAGCATTTAGCACGTGGCCATTGCCACCTGCTAACTCCTCAACTCCCCTGCTAAATGTTGTGGAACTACTATAAAAAAATTTTGAAACCTCATTTTTTTGGAGTGTCACCTGCTAAATGTTATACGTCAGCTGCAAAATGCTCAAGGTCAGCTGTAAAATGCTCTAGGTCACCTGCTAGATGCTCAAGGTCATCTGCTAAATCATTTTTGTCACCTGCTAAATCCTCCTCAATAGGGTTAGGGTTCTTGGTGCTTAATGGGTTTAGGGTTAACAATTTTCCGACTTTGAACGCTCATAGTTTGTTTATACGAAGCTCGATTTACCTGATTTTTTTCTAATGTGAGTATATTACTAGATGTATTCACAAACATCAAAAACATGAAAATTTTATGTTGAAAAGTGTTACTTTTGAAGCTCGAAACAAGGTTTTGTCGGTAACGTGAATTTTTTTTCCAACTTTTAATGCTCATAGTTTGTCCATACGATGTCTAATTTAGTTGATTTTTTTTGTAACGTGAAGGTTGTCGATAACATGAAATTATTACTCATATATGCATTGCGTTTTAATTTTTAAGGTTTTTCGTAAAAAACGATCATTTAGCGGCTGAGGGCATCAACTGCTAAATCCTCAAGAGGATTTCACAGGTGATGGAGCTCATCTGCTAAATGTTCAAGGTCATCTACTAAATGTTCAAGGTCATCTGTTAAATGTTCAAGGTCATCTGCTAAACGCTCTCGTCATCTACTAAATGTTCTCCCTCGCCTAGCTAAATCATTTCCCTCACCTGCTAAATTTGTACGTTCACTAATCTAAAGCTTAAAACGTTAAAAATTATTAACTAGGGAAAAGTAATATATAAAAAGAACATCAAATTCTTCCGAGCCATTTGAGAGTGTTTCTCGTCTACGGTAATGAAAAAAATAACGTCTTTTTCTAGTTTATATAATTGGGCTGATGGTCGACCCATCAGCATTTAGCAGCCCACCTTAAGGAGTTCGCAGTCCATGGTGAGCATTTAGCAGGAGTGTCACGGTTTGGGGAGCATTTAGCAGGGGAGTTGAGGAGTTAGCAGGTGGCAATGGCCACCTGCTAAATGCTTGACTATTATGAGGAAAATGCTTTAATTTGTACTGTTTTGAGAAAAACCCTTATCAGATTAGGCTAATTTAGTCTTTTTCTAAAATTGAAAACTTAGTTAGTTAATTGAAAAAGAAATAACACAGTGTCAAAATCGAATTATTTTGAAAACTTAGTGTCTTTTTTGAAATTTGCCCAATTTAAAAGTAAGTAATAGTAAAGAGATAAAAAGAAGTTATTTAAGGACCAAGAAGTCATTAGTATTTGATAGCGTCTATATTTGTAATAGAAATGAAACATAAGGACTATAATGGGACTTTTTTTAAATGGATCAAACTTGAGATTTTCAATAGAGATAAGGGAGCACTTTTGTAATGTATACTCTAATTTTAACTTATATACAAGTTTCGTTATTAGGTCTAGGTAGTTTAAACATTTAAATACTAATAGAATATTTTTAACTTATATACAAGTTTCGTTATTAGGTCCTAGGTAGTTTAAACATTTAAATACTAATAGAATATTACTCTATTATTTAAACTGCGTCTTTTTTTGTTTCAGTGTAACATTTTTTTTTCTTTTGGGTTGTCACACGCGGGTATTTTAATGGGTCGGATCCTTATTCAGGAGCTGAGGGTTTTATACGTGTCCACCTCCACCGATTGCACTCTTACCCAACGATTCGTCTCCATCTCTGCAACTCCGTGGATTTCCTGTCATTGCAGCAACTAATCTATCTTCTCCTTCATCGTCTTCTCCGTTCTTTGACTCCATCTTCGGCGCTGCATCTTCTCCTTTGTAGTGTTGTCGTTTTCTTGCGAACAAAAACAAATCCACTACGGGAGGATGCAACTGCGCCTCGATTTCGGATTGAGGGTTTGACAACGCCTAGTGATATCAAGTATTTTAGGCGTTGTTGAGCCCTGTTCTTGGTAAAATTATATCAAATATGCATGGGTATTCTCACTTTTCGTGCCAGGACTTGTCTGGAGAAAAAGAACAGAAACAGGGACTAAAGGTGTACAAAAGGAAAAAAGTATGGAAAGAATGGAAAATCAAGAGAAGTCGTACGCGCGCCGCGGATTTGAGATTTGCGCGACGTGGGCGTAAGGCGGTGGAACACATTTGAATGACGAAAAAACGGGGAACGGATAAGTACGCGCGCCGCGGATTTCACTTCTGCGCGGCGCGGTCACGGGAAATTTGCAACTATAAATAGAGGCATTTCCAGCCGAAAACCCTAGCAAAGACCGGGTGTAAACATCGACCTAGAAGCTCTTTGACTCGAGGATTCATTTCAGCAAGCTCATACTTGGTATTTCATGTTTTTGGATTTAATTTCCTTTTTAGTAGCAAGTAGTTTTGTAGTTAAAGTCTTTGGGAGTGACAACCACTGACTTTGAGCACTTAGGTTTCTGTTTTTGAAACATTTTGGTTACTGATTGATGTTTGGATATTGGTTTTGGTGAATGAAATCATTCGGTTACATTTAATATTGGTTTTTCGATATGTTGGATGCTTGTTTGTGTTTCGATTATTTGATTGTGTTTGGATTGTGTTTGTGACTTGGTTGGAACTGTTTTCCTTAGCTGAAATCAGTGGCTAACTTGGTTAGGTTGAACATTAAATCTTGGCTAGTAATTGTTCAAGTAGAACTTTAGTTATTAGCTAGTTTATGCTATGCTTGGTTTTGCTAGTTTGAATGCCTTCAATTGCTTCTGATTCAGAGATGTACTTCTGAGTTCAGAAAGTAACTAGGTCATTTGGACTTAGCTAAGCTTAGCTTGAGTGTTTGAATATTGTTTCGAGGTAGAAAGATAGAAATTAGTTCCTCCGACTATAGTTGTGACACTATTAGTTGGTAATCTCTCATCTAGGCTAACCACATAGCTCCTGTGGATCGACCCTGACTCCACTATACTAGTGAATGTTAGGTTATCTCTTATTTTTGACCGCATGACGACCTCTGCGTCCACGTCAAATTTTGCCGTCGTTGCCGGGGAGCTGTGAGCTTAGATTAGGTGAGTTGTAGGACTTAGTTTCTGATTTTTGATGTTTGATTTTAGTTTGCTGATTTTAGGTATGTGTGCATCCTTATGATGGGTGATTACATGTACCCGGATCAGTATGATTATTATCCGGCCGACACCTATTACGAGGATGATTGTTATAATGGATCATTCGATGACAATGGATGGCGGACCGAGGAGTCATCTCAGCCTGAGAATTCTGTAACTTGGGCCCAACTTTGGGTATTCATATATAACAACTACCATGAGCAGAAGGACCAGGCTGAAGCTCTTAAAAAAGTGCAAGCTTCTTTAGATAGGTTAGAGGAAAGTTGGAAATGTTCACCACCTTCGCCAGAACCGGAGGTGAGTGATTTTTATACCAATGATAATGTGTGTGAACTTGCATCACCTGAATATGTGATGGAAGGGCATGCACCATGGGAAAATCAAGAGACCATTGAGATGGTCGAAACGGTTGTTGAGGAAGAGGTTGTAGGTGACAATGCTACCTTTGACTCAACAGCTTTTGATGTTTTTGAGGGTCTTGAGAATGTTGAGCTGGTGATGAGTGAATCTGTACCATCATCAGACAATTTGGTTGATGAGGATGTTGTGGAGGGGACTGTAAGTGACAGTACAGATCCCAGCCCAACAATTCCCGAATTTGTTGAAATTGTTGATGTCTTTGAGGAAGGGGGTGTAGATGACAATATTACCCCCGACCCCATAATTTTTGAAAATTTTGAGAAATTTGAAAGTAAGGATCTGATGATGGGTGACTTTGTACCACCATCAGATAAAACCAGTCGCTCACTCTTGGTCCCGACCCACCTGTTGGACGATGATCAAGAAGTTAATGCTGACGAATTAATTTTTGAAAATAATAAAAAACATGATTTTATCACCACTCATGATCCATTCATGAATGGAAAATTAGATGTGATCAATACCATCGATGAAGACATATGGAAGCATCCCGATATGTTGCCTTCCGATCCCATTCGATTGGAAAATCTTTATTGGTACTACAAGCCAAAATTGCAAACTGAAAATAACACGCAATATAAGAGCAACAAAAGAGGCACATCACAACTACTGGAAGCGGCACTGGGCGCGCTTCATGTCAAGCCATTGACTTTGAAGAGATGCAGAAGGAAGGACCGAGCTTGGAGGTTCAAAGCTACTTCCAAGCATTCACGGGAGTTAATCAGAAAGCAGCAACTGTGCAGCAACAGGAGAACCAACAAGCCATTCGACCCAGGAAAATTTGAAGGACAGTGGGTCAGCGAAAGGACGGTGGTGACTGAAAATCAGCAAAGAAGGAAGGCATACGATCCACCGTAGCTGTAGAAGAGTAAAACGTCTGGCTGAAGACGTTAAACTTAGCGCTTGTTAGGAGGCAACCCATCGTGTCATAGGTAGGTTTTATATTTCTTCGGATTAATTTAGAAAATACATCAATCTTTTGCAGGTATTGGTGGTCTGAAGCAAGTGTGGGGTCGTGTGAAAAGTTTTGAAATCTTCAAGACCGCGCCGTGGATTTTTGAATTGCGCGACGCGGGTTCGAAACTCAACCCGATGCGCAGGGGTTGATTTGGCGACACGCGCGTCGCGGAAACGGGAAATGCGCGCCGCGGGAAACGATCAGACGGTTTTTGCCTTTATACGGTGAGCCGCGGCTCACAACTCAAATCACACGACTCGGAGCTCTGGTGATCAAAAATTTCTTGCATTTTTTCTTGCTTATTGTGTTTCTACTACCAAGGTACGCTCTTTTAACTATCTATCAGCTGTTTAAACTAGTTATTAGGTAGTTAATTTTAGGGTTTTATTCCAAAAAGTTCAAAAACGTAGAATCACTAATGCTAGCTCATCGGGTGTTTGTTTTGCCAAATGGACACCCTAGATGAGCTAGTCGGCACTTAGGCTACCCTGTGGTATGATTAAAATGAGATTTAGCAGGTTAAAATGGGGATTTGATCCCGGGTTTTCAAAACAGTCGTACGCCGCGCCGCGCCCTTGCTCTTTGGCCGCGCCGCGGTGCGGCTAGGAAGACAAGGACTGATTTTGCAAATATTTTTGTTTTGTGCTATGTGCTTTCTTTTGCAGATGATGTTCAGATTGGACCACCCCTTCCTCAAGTTCACAGCAGAGCGTGACAGTTCAGTGGAGTATATTTCGCGACGGGATGCACTGAACAGTCGCCGGGTTCTCGAGGCGACGGTTATAGACCGAGACATCCTGAGGGATGCAGGGCTTTGGGGCGCGATCGAGCCGTTTCTGCACCGCACCTGGACCCACGAGGAGGCATCGTTTACCTGCCGTGGTTGGGACAGGATTATGGCCACGGACGAGGACGTGGTCTACACGGAGTTGCTACTGGAGTTCATCTCCACTATCCAGTTCGCACCACGGGCGGGGGACCCACGCTCCAGGCTGGTGCGTTTTCGTTTGGGAGGTGTGCACAGGAAGTGCAACCTCCGGGAGTTCGGGAGGCGCACAGGTATCTATACTGAGCAGGACCTCCAGCATCGCTATTTCACCCGATTCTTCGGGTCGTGCATTCAGGGGGAGCCAGAGCGCCCTCCCAACATGGAGGTTTGGACACCGCTATCCAATGTGATGTACGAGGCGGGGACTTCGAGGGAGATCCACCTCCGCGACCCACTTCACCGCCTCATGCACCGGATCGTCTCCACCTCCATCATGCATCGGGAGGGGGGCGAGAAGGTGTTGGGCGACGACATGACATATTTGTGGATCCTCCTCGACCCGTCCCGATTCCTCCATCTTCCCTACGCCCTTGCGATTGCTCTCTCCACCCACGCGACTGGCGCCTCCACCAGCAGTCCACTAGCCAGGGGGTACTTCATTACCCGCCTGGCCCGCTCATATGTGATCCTCACTGCCCCCGTGGCAGCTTCATTGACTGCTCTGCCTCCATCGCGCACGACAGCACGCACCCTGGAGAGGATGCGGCTCATTGAGCTGCAGCGCCCGGGGCAGTACATCCGGGCACCGACCGAGCTTCCTCAGGCACCCCAGCCTGCATACGCCCGGCCCGGCAGGAGACGCCGGAGACAGGAGCCACCAGCACCGGAGCCGGTACAGCCGCAGCCACAGCAGGATGACTCACCAGCCCTTAGCCGGCTGGAGGCCAGAGTCACGCGGATCGAGGACCAGCTCGAGTGGATCGGGGAGGTACTTATACAGCTTGCATCAGCACAGGGTGGACGCCCCCGACCATTCCCAGCCAGGTCCCACGATCACGAGGCTGGACCCTCCAGGCCACCGGGTAGTGATTGATGTATCTTTTTCTCTTTTTCTCTTTTTCTTTCTTTCTTTTTATATTTTTGGGATATATGTATAAAATTATGACACTTCTATTTGTATAATTGTTTGTTCATGATTTTTTTTTCTGTCATGTATGTTTTTAATTTATTTGTTAAGTGATGCATGATATACCAATCTGAGAGGGAGTTGTCTCAGACAAGTGTGGGTCACCGTGCCCCCTCCACTTGTCTTGACCACCGGCATGTCCTACTGTAGCGCTACAACTCCAGCATATGAATCAGGGATCCGATTGTACGCATTATACCTGTGATATTGAGCACCAAGCAGTCTACCGTCCAGAAAGGGGTAACTCTTTCTCCCTTGTTTTGAATTAATTTTTGTACAACGGGGACGTTGTACAATGGGGACGTTGTACGGTTTGAAATGAATGGTTTGTGATTGTGATAGCATTAGTATTTTTCAAGAAATACTGTTTAGTTGTGATCATGCTATTAGTTAGTCAAATAAGATGAGTTTTACGAGTTTAGAAGATTGAGCTGTTTTAGGATTGGAATTTAGGAAGGAAAAGTCAATCTGTGGCCTTTGTTGTTCGAGCCGGTAGGTCTAAAATGGGTGGACCTTACGCACCTTACCACCTAAGATCGTCTGGTCTGGGATGGTATTTCTGAAAGCTCGCTACACGGACAACATCGAAAGTCATGGACAATTCCTTAATGGCCTTTAGAATCTGAACGAGTAAGTACACTTCTTTGTGGACAGAAAGTTTGTGATCAAGGGTTCTTTAGAAAGCCATGAATTCCAAAGAACAACTCAATTATGTTTTCACGAACTATTCCATTCTAACTCGCAGAGCAATAAACTTTGAAACTAAACACAGTCAAAAATTGTTCGATTCTCTATTATAATTCGTTAAAAACTCTCTTGCTTGGGGACAAGCAAGGCACAAGTGTGGGGTGTTTGACAACGCCTAGTGATATCAAGTATTTTAGGCGTTGTTGAGCCCTGTTCTTGGTAAAATTATATCAAATATGCATGGGTATTCTCACTTTTCGTGTCAGGACTTGTCTGGAGAAAAAGAACAGAAACAGGGACTAAAGGTGTACAAAAGGAAAAAAGTATGGAAAGAATGGAAAATCAAGAGAAGTCGTACGCGCGCCGCGGATTTGAGATTTGCGCGACGCGGGCGTAAGGCGGTGGAACACATTTGAATGACGAAAAAACGGGGAACGGATAAGTACGCGCGCCGCGGATTTCACTTCTGCGCGGCGCGGTCACGGGAAATTTGCAACTATAAATAGAGGCATTTCCAGCCGAAAACCCTAGCAAAGACCGGGTGTAAACATCGACCTAGAAGCTCTTTGACTCGAGGATTCATTTCAGCAAGCTCATACTTGGTATTTCATGTTTTTGGATTTAATTTCCTTTTTAGTAGCAAGTAGTTTTGTAGTTAAAGTCTTTGAGAGTGACAACCACTGACTTTGAGCACTTAGGTTTCTGTTTTTGAAACATTTTGGTTACTGATTGATGTTTGGATATTGGTTTTGGTGAATGAAATCATTCGGTTACATTTAATATTGGTTTTTCGATATTTTGGATGCTTGTTTGTGTTTCGATTATTTGATTATGTTTGGATTGTGTTTGTGACTTGGTTGGAACTGTTTTCCTTAGCTGAAATCAGTGGCTAACTTGGTTAGGTTGAGCATTAAATCTTGGCTAGTAATTGTTCAAGTAGAACTTTAGTTATTAGCTAGTTTATGCTATGCTTGGTTTTGCTAGTTTGAATGCCTTCAATTGCTTCTGATTCAGAGATGTACTTCTGAGTTCAGAAAGTAACTAGGTCATTTGGACATAGCTAAGCTTGGCTTGAGTGTTTGAATATTGTTTCGAGGTAGAAAGATAGAAATTAGTTCCTCCGACTATAGTTGTGACACTATTAGTTGGTAATCTCTCATCTAGGCTAACCATGTAGCTCCTGTGGATCGACCCTGACTCCACTATACTAGTGAATGTTAGGTTATCTCTTATTTTTGACCGCATGACGACCTCTGCGTCCACGTCAGGGTTACGATTCTTCTCAAATCAAGGAGATTACAGGCGCCGGACTCAGGGAGGAAAGTCAATATCATTGTCGCCACTACCACTCGCCTTTGCCGACTGTTTCCAAAAGCATAATAAGGAGTTGTTTAAGTGACGGTGAGTTCTTTTACTCTACAGACTTCCATCTTCCATTCCCTTTCTCTCACGTTTTGATCATCGTATGAATTTTGATGAATACTCCTTCTCAAAAAACGACGGTGGCGGGTGGTGGTTCGATGGTCACTTGGAGATTATTCCCTCATAACTCTGTTGCAAAATTCCTTCAATTTTAAAGGTATTTTTCTAACCCTAAGTCCCACGATTTCGAGTTCCATGGCACCCAAGAGGAGGAGAATTGGTAGATTATTTTACCAAACGAGTGGTGTTTGCAGGGAGGTCATATTGAGGAGCAGCGAAATTGTAGTTCTTGGTGCTATTTTTCACTTCAGGTACCTATTTATCGAAAATTGTTCTTTTGCTATTGAATGCTTGATATTTCATGTGAATTAGATTTCACTAGACGTGCTTATCAATTGATTGAAAATTTGTGGAAAATGCTGAAAAACCCCTTGAAATTCTCAATTTTTTTAGGCGTTTGACCACCGAAGCTACAACTTCATGAACTATTAACAGAAATGAGAAATTTCGAGTTTTCATGTGTTCGATGCAATGACTCTGTCCACTATGCACCACCTTGGTGAGAATATCATATACATCCATTCATTTGTAACCATTCAAGTTGTCATACATTGAGTTTGAATATCAATTAAACCACTTCAATTTTCAAATCGATGTTCATAAACTTTGCTTTCTGCAGGAACTATAATCCAAATGAAGACCGTGGAAGTAAGAAAACAGCAAGCAAAGAAGTGGCAATGGAGGAGCTTCTTGAAGTGGTTAGATAAAAACTTTTCAAGTATTAAATTAAAAACCCATTTTTCTTCAAATTTCAAAGGGATTTACTTGGTATTTCTATGGGTTATAACAGATAAAATCAACAAAACTGGACAACTTCACACCAAGGGTAGTAGAGAAGAAAGAGGATTATATACAAGTGGACTACGAAAGCCCGATTTTAGGGGTAAGTTTAAGAAAAAAAAGATTTTTTTGGTTGAAATGATGGTGTTGAGTTAGTTTATTTTGTTGTATTCGTTTGTGGATGATGTTGAGCTTTGGTTCCCTCCGAGGCAGATCCAGACGCGTAGAGCTGATACAGCAGCAACACTTATAAATGTAAGAAATTATCTACAAAATTTCATTCACTATTTAAGATTTTCATCATGTGGTTGTTATTATTGTAAAGTGAGAAGAAATAGCAATGTGACTGGACTAGAGTAGACGAGTTTTGTATGACTATTTCTGGCGATGAGGGCACTTTCGTCCTTTACATAGATGACATATTGAGAGCAGTCCCAGTTCCACATTTTGTAGCGTCGTACTTCCATTTTTTCCATTTTTTTATTATAGAATCCTACTTTCATCTTCTTTTTTAATAGCATCCTACTTTTGTTTTTCATTTTTTTATAGCATCCTACTTTCATTTTTAACTTTTTTGTTCATTATAGCATCCTACTTTCATTACATCTACTTCAAGTCCCAAGTCCCTCTCCACAACATTTAGAAAGAAATTCAAAGTCTTGCTGGTTAAATTAAAAAGAAAGTTAGTGGTTAAAAAAATCATACAATGGTTTTTATAAATTTGACCAATGGAAATCGATAAAATATTGTGAACGCAGTCTTCAACTTTGATTGGATATTTTCGCATTTTATTTTTTAATGACTTGTCAGATGTTTGAGGTAACCTGTTGAAGTTACTGAATGTGTCACTTGATGAAAAAAAAACTTGCCGTACAAAGAGTTCTGATTCTAGAACCTTACAAACAGTTCTTGATCTTTTCTTTGAGTAAACATGTACATGAATGTGCTAAACTTTTGCTTGAAGTTGTAGGAAAAGGTTAGTTTTTTTTAGTGTATTTATAATTGTTATATTGTTAATGATATTTATTTATTGAAAATGAAAACAATTTGATTATGATTATAATATGCAGGTTGGGCTTCTCGAACATATTGCTTCAAGTTGTAGGAAAAGGTGAGTTTTTTTAGTGTATTTATAATTGTTATATTGTTAATGATATTTCTTTATTGAAAATGAAAAGAATTTGTGTTCTTATTGCAGCAGGATTGTACGAAAGTATATAATGATGAGCAAGCTTTGAAACTGTTTATTATACAATCATATTGGTGTGTAAAAAGAGAGCTTTGAAACTTTGAAAATGAAAAGAATTTGTGTTCTTATTTGATTTGCCCGTTTTAACGAATTTATTTGACTTGCTCATCATTATATATGAGTTCATAAGTTTCAAAGCTTGCATTTTGCCCATTTTAACGAAAGTATGTTGCTATTTCTTGCAATTATTCCTTTTGGTGTGCACATTTGACAAATTTATTTGATTTGCATATAACTTCGGATTCTGCTAGTGGCTAGAAATCACGTGGGATTGCACGGTCAACGCTTGGTCAATGAGAGAGGCTACAAAGGATCTTCATCTTGCATCAACGCTTGCTTACGATGAGGAAAAATATTCTTCTCTTGGGAAGCCATGCATAGCGAATAGACGGCTCTCAATTCCACAGGTAAAATAAATAAAAAAAGATTCAGGTTATTTTTACATTTTTATATTCTCTTTGGTTTCTTATTTTGTTTTCCACGAGATTTTCTAACATTCAAGGATTTGAGAAGCATAATGATGAGCAAGCTTTGAAACTTATGAACTCATGTGCAGTTGATGTATTAGAGGAGTTTAAGGGCATTGTATTTACATATGGAGTGAGTGATGAACATAGGTAAGTTTGGTATTTTAAATTGTTGTTTGTTAGGCCAAATTGCATAGAATAACGACATACTTTTCTCTTGCTACCGATATGGACAACGTACTTTGTTTTTTAATCATTGTACCATCATGCTTACGTTTCTTTGATCATATTGGTAAAAAGAGGAAAGTACGTTGCTATATCATGCAATTTTTCATACTTGATGTAAACATTTTCAAATTTCTAAGTGGAACAAAAAATTATAAAAACTGTGTATTATACAATCATATTGGTGTGTAAAAAGATCCTTTTTAGGCATACCTTCAGAGATTCCAAATAAACATTTAAAAAATAATACCTTAAAGGTATGAACATTTGCATTTGGGATACTATCATCTAAATGCATATTTTTCAAATTGAGAGCAATAACCCAAGACTCGACTCTGTGAATGGTTGATGGAACAAAGGAGAAAGATTAAAAGGTAGTAATATACACAGGAGGCATGATTATGTAAGAAATTTTACAAAGGCACAACACTACTCCTGATTGTTAACCCTAACTTTAAGCTGATAACTTTTTCAACAAATGACCAATTTGCCCTTGGACCAAAATTGAAAAAAGAATATATTATATACCACAAGCACGGAAAGAACAAATTGTAATTTTCTCTTTGTTTGTTAAAAAGGTTTTTAGAAAACTTTATATTGATTTTTGAATTTTGTTCCATCACGAAAATGGCCATTTTGGATAAATGAACAACCTACAAGTCAGATTTAATGATCGAGGGACCGAAAACGCTATGAACTCCTCAAATAAGAATAAAAAATGCAGGAGAAAACATCGTTTATTTTTTTCATTTAAGTTTATGGGACTCGGTAAATTTCCATCTTACATATGTGTTTTTAATCTTCTATTCTATCTTATATATGTGTTTTTAATCTTCTAGGCATTTGATTATTGCATGCATCGACTCAATTTGTTGAGGCATTATGGTGTCAAACCTATTTTAGTCTTTGATGGAGGTCATTTACCAATGAAGAATGAGGAAGAGATTGAGCGTGCAAGGTACCATTTTTACTTGAAAATATCTACACTTTAACATATAATTCTTTTCGTTTCCACAAAAAATTTGATATTTTATATTGTTGCACAGGTCAAGGAAGGAGAATCCAGCACGTGCTATTGAGCATGAATCATGTGGAGATACATCAGCTGCTTATGAATATTATCAAAAGGCTGTAGATATACCACCTACAATAGCATATGAATTAATTCCGGTAATTGAATGCATCAGTAAAGTATTTAATTAAACGAAATTTGCAATTACCAAAATTCTATAAGAAAAATGATTCTACAAATATGGAGCTCAATTCAGGTTTTAAACCCACAGTCCCAAACGGTTATTTCAAGAAATAGCAATGCACTTTTGGCATTTATCCGGATCCGTGCTCCAGCAATTCTGAACCCGTGCGGAGCACGAGGACCCACTAGTTGTTGTTAAAGGTAGTTTGAACAACAAATTCCATTTTATTTTAATAACAAGTGGAATTATAAGAAATTAAGAAGTATCCACTTGTAGGCATCATTGCATGTGGTGGTATAAGCAGAAGTACATATTTTGCCGTACTTTTCGGGTACTTCTTAAATATTCATCGTGGTGGTTTTAAAACTTAAAATTACTGATGACTTGTCTATGTTATCTTAATTCCCACATGTATACAAGTATGGTCAAATCAGCCATCCGTGGGAGGGGTAGTTGGTTCAACGTATTCAGGCGTACCGCGTATTACATATATTTTATTACAAAATATATAGATCTATATATAAAATGAGTATTAGTTTTTGGCGATTTACCAAAAAGTAGAGTTTACTTTGTTAATTTAAGGCATTACGATTTCAAAAGGATTTAGAAAACGTCATTGGTTATTTTTTTAGGAATGTAAAAATGTTTAAAAAAATAAAACTATTTTTTTAATTGTACATTACACTATTAAACTTACTAAAGTGTTCAAAAAATATCATTGTAATTGGAAACATGTTTGATATTGACACTTTTATTGATGAGAACTCATCTTCTTCCCAACGTTGTTATGCACTATTAGGGCACGAACACCCTCACTTTGGATAAGTTTAGAGCAGCAAATTTTTCGTTATCGTGATGTCTTCTTCCTCCAATTCACACATCTCTAACTCAAAATCCTCCTCTACAAGTTAAAATAGGATAGTTGATGATGCAAACCCTTGTGACTATGGCTATATTTCTCAAATTTAGTCATCATCGACCAATGTTATCATGGGATCGATGGGTTTGCCTAAACTCTTTGGTAAATGGGTTTTAATGTTTAAGTTAAACGCTTTTCTCATCAAATTGTATTTTCCTCCTATAACTTTAATTACCACTTCAAGAATCCAATGATGAAATGATATTTTGGAAATGGGTAGTATGAAGAATCATATAAGAAAAACTAGAAGATACATGAAGTAGAAAATGGCTCCTTTGAACGGAAGATTGCAATTCAAGAAAATGAGTTGAACATATACAACATGAAGATTGATCATGAGTCTTTGAGCTTTAGAAAGAATTGGATCAAATTAGTAGGAAATTATTTGCTCATAAATTTGTGTGTCCCTTATTTTTATTTTGTTTGTAGTTAAAGTACATTATCAAACCATTTCCTTATCATCCTATTGCCTAAGCTGTAGTAGCAATTGAAAATAAGCAAAATTGAAGTGTTTTTTAGACCTCCTACTTGAAGAATTGAGATGGAAAAAAGAAGGGGAATAACCCTAGTTTCAAACCAGCATCAGGGTCTAGTTGAATCAGGTAAAGAGTACCAGAATGTAAGCATAGACAATGTGCTAGGCATATTTATGCCAACTTTAAGAAAAGATTCAAAGGTGCTAAATATATGAAGCTTTCATGGGCATCTGCTAAGGCTACAACTTTACAAGAATTTAAAGCTACATCTAATCAAATTAGGTTGGTAAATGCAACTGCTTATGATCATTTGATAGGTACACAGACTAAAACATGGTGCAAGGCTTATTTTGAAGAGTATAGGCGTTGTAATGTCGTTGAGAATGGCATTTTTGGATTTTTCAATGCAACACTTGTAGATTCTAAGAAGAACCCTATTTTAATAATGTTGAAAGAATAAGGATTTGTGATGGATTGAGAAAATTAGAATTTGACTATATATCCGTTATTTAGAAGGAGGATTGAAAAAATGAAGCAACAACAAAGGTATTAGGGAGTAATTCGAAGTGGGTTACATCAATATGAAGTAAGACATTGCATCAGGGTTTTTGGTGTTGACTTAAATGTGAGAACTTGTGCGTCCATAGCATGACAACTACCTGTTATACCATGTATGCATGACATTGGTGCAAATAGGAATGCATAAGAATACGTTGTAAAGTGGTTCACAATAAAAAAACAGTTTAAAACCTACTGTGTGCAAACAATCAAGCTTGTTAATAGCAGTGAAATGTGTCCACCAATTGACTAGCATACTATATTGCCCCAAAACGAAGACGAATACTAAGGAGACCACCAACAATATAAAGAGAAATGTTTTAGAGAGAGAAGGGAGATGTACTGTTAGCAAAGTAGGGCCAACACAAAATGCAAAATGTGTAGACGAGCATGCCACAACAAAAGAAATTGTCCAATAGTCAGAGAAAAAAGTCACAATATGAGGTGGGGGCCTGATTCATATGAAGAAACACATAAGGTGGAAGAACCTATTAAACACATGTAAAGGCTAGGAATGGAAGCACTATGAAGATGCAAAAGAAGAACTCTAAAAGAGTCACCAAACTAAGACTGGAAAGGAAGGTTTTAGCAATGACTGAAAGTAAAACTAGTATGGGAAAACCAGTAGAAGTGGACTAAGGATTCTGCTTATGTATAGGTATTTTGGTATGTTAAAGCTGGAACTTATGTTATTTCTTTTGTATAGTTCTTTTTATTGCATTTTCTATTTTTGAATGCTTTATGCGCTTTATTGTTTTGTCTATAATGAACTTGTTCCAACATCATCACATGTTTTTGTAATTTTCAAAAAATGAAGTACATTAATCAATAAATTATATTTATTGTTTTTGAACGACTATACCCAAAATAATAAAGTACATTATATAATGAACTACATTTATAAAAAAAGTTAACCTAGTCCCAAAAAACGATAAAACTTTTCAAAATTTAGTAAACTACATATTCATTATAATTTATACAACATTAAATTTAACGCCATTGCAAAACAAAGATATACTAATATCATCGTCCAATAGAGCAATTCAATTAAAAACAAAATAAACATAAATGACACACAACATTTTGAAAAAAGCAAATTCCTACTTATTTGATCCAATTCGTTTTTAAAGCTCAAGGACTCATGATTAGTCTACACTTGTACATGCTTAACTCATTTTCTAGAATTGTGATATTCAGTTCAAAGGAGTCTGGTTCAATTTTATCTATCTTCTACTTCTTCTTGCTTGATTCTTAATCCACCCGTTCTTAGAAAGTGCATTTTTTTCATTGGGTTCTTGAAATAGAAATTAAAATTATATGATGAAAAAATTAGATAAGGAAAGAATTTCAATTAAACAAAAAAATCCACTTACCAAAGAGTTATGGAAATTTATAAACCTTCTACCAGGATTATCCTTGGTCGACGATGTCCAAATTGGAAAAGGATAGCCACGGTCAAAAGGGTTTGTATCATCAACTGTCGTATCTGATAAAAGTGTGATTTGAGTTAGAGATGTACAAAATAGAAGAAAAAGGTGTCATGATAATATAGAATTTGTTACTATGATTTTATCCAAAGTGTGGGGGTTCTTCACCTAATGGTGTTTACCAACATTGGGAAGAAGACAGGTTGGTGACTGACAACGCCTAGTGATATCAAGTATTTTAGGCGTTGTTGAGCCCTGTTCTTGATAAAATTATATCAAATATGTCTGGGTATTCTCATTTTTCGTGTCAGGACTTGTTTGTAGAAAAAGAATGGAAACAGGGACTAAAAGCGTGCAAAAAGGAAGAAGTTGGAAAGAATGAAAAATCAAAGAAACTCGTACGCGTGCCGCGGATACATCATCTGCGCGACGCGGGCTTAAGGCGGTGGAACACATTCAAATGCCGAAGAAACGGGAAAAGATTAGTATGCGCGCCGCGGATTTCCCTTCTGCGCGGCGCAGCTGCGGGAAAATTGCAACTATAAATAGAGGCATTTCCAGCCGAAAACCCTAGCAAAGACCGGGTGTAAAATCGACCTTGAAGCTCTTTGACTCCAAGATTTCGTTCCAGCAAGTTCCCAATTGGTATTTTTATGTTTTGGATTTTATTTTCAATTAGTTAGATAGTTGTAAGCTTTGGTTTGTATCTTTGGGAGTGATAACCATTGATACCAAGCTTAGGTTTCTGTTTTAGTATTATTTGGTTACTGTTTTTATGTTTGGATCTGAGTTTGATGAATGAAAAACATTTGGTTACAAGTATTATTGGTATTTCGGTGTTTTGGATGTTGTGTTTGTGTTTTGATTATTGAATTGTGTTTGGATCTTGTTTTGACCTTATTTGGAACTGTTTTCCTTTGCTGAAATCAGTAGCCAATTAGGTTTGTTTTGAGCATTGAATCTTAGCTAGTAGCTGTTCAGTCAGAACCCTAGTTATTAGTTAGGTTATGCTTGTTTGGTTTGGATGCCTTTGTTTGCTTCTGATTCAGAGATGTACTTCTGATTTCAGAAAGTGACTAGGTTAGTTTGAGCTGAGTCAGCTTAGGCTTAGCTTGACTTTGGTTGGTGATTGTTTTCTTTGGAGTAGTTGAGAATTAGGAACCAGGTCCTCCGACTGTAGCTGTGACACTACTAGTTGGTAATCTATCATTTAGTCTAACCACGAAGCTCCTGCGGATCGACCCTGACTACCACTGTACTAGTGTGTGTTAGGTTTTTCTTTATTTTTGACCACACGACGACCTAGGCGTGTCAGTGACGATCTAGTTAGTACGGTGATCAGAAAAGTGAAGAGGAAAGGTAGAGTGAGAGTGAGAGTATGAATTACGATGATGATCTCCCATGGGGAAGATCATCATATACCGTTGTACCTTCTTTGGGGACCATCTGGGTGTTAGGATCGTGGGTCTTTCCTCATTGGTTGATTCTCTGCGCCTGCTTGTGATTGGTTCATTGGGCTGGGCAGGTAGTGGTTCGTACACTGCCTGAATCGTTTGTTATCAGCAAGTCGCATGATAGGCTATTGTGAGGGAATGTGCAATCTTCTCATTGGTCTGTATAATTCCTAGCTATTCGAAGCTGCTGAATTGGATGTCGTCCAGCCAGGCAGGTCGCGCGGCCCTTGGCAACTGGCTGGCCATCGAGTTGGTGGTACTGATGTGTTGGCGCTGGCGTGCTGGAGCGCTGGCACGCGTGTCACTTATGATACACTATCAAGTCCCCCTAGTCTAGTAGTTGAGGTTGGCGCGTGCTAGCCTTGGCGTTCTAGACTTAGGTAGTGGTGGTTCCCTTTGTCATATAGGTTTTCGTAATTATTGCTGACGTGGGTGACGTGACGTGTCAGTTTCCATCATTAACGTATTTCGAGTTTCCCGCTTCTTATCCTTATATCTCGGTTAGGATTTTTTGTTCTCATTTTCTGCCTCTTTCTCTTCCGTCTCATCTTCTTCTTTCATCATCCACTGAAAATGGCAGGGGCTGTCGATCAAGAGATTGCTGATGAGGTTTATGGTCCTTTGGTTGAGAAATATGGTTTTCAACTTGAAGACGGTGTTTTAGTCCCTTCCGACGATGCCATCTTCTCCTTCCCCCCGAGGGAAAAACCGGTGTTTTCTTAAAAACCTTCGATGCCGGTTATCGACTTCCGACATCGGACTTTATGGACGAAGTGCTTCGGCGAAACAGTGTCAGGGTTTATCTGTTAACTACAAACTCTGTCAATAAAATCGTGGCCTTTGAGTTACTCTGTCGTTCACAGGGTATTGTGCCTGATTTCTTCGTCTTTAAACACCACTTCCGTTTTGGTGCTGTCGGAGAGAACTACGCTTTCTACAAGAGAACCAACGTCCACGTTCTCGTGCCTGAGCCTAGGTATTTGCAAAAAAACTGGCAGGATCGCTGGTTATGGGTTAATGCTTCGAGAGTAGGGGCTCGATATTATCGTTCCGGTCCAGCGTCTGATCAGATTCCTAAGTTGTACCCGCATCAAGATGCAATAGTAAAGATTTTGAATAGCTTCCATGTGACGTCTGCAGAATTCCCTGAACATATTTTGGCTGGTGGGGGAATAAGTACTGCTTGGAGGATGCGAGGCAAAATGCCTGAATTCTTTGTTGTTCGTAAAGGTTCGCTGCCCGTTTTCTTATACTTTTCTTCTTCCCCCCTTTTTTGTGTTGACCTACTTTCATTTATCTGTGGTTTTCGTTTTGCTTACACGTAGTATTTGTTCTGTGAAGGTGTTCATTGTAGGGTTCGCTTTGAAGATGTTCTTTCAAAAGATTGGAAGGGCGATCTTTAATATCGTGAGGTTGATTTGAATGACAAGGTACCCCCCCCCCCTTTTCTGTTTCGCAATCCCGATACGATGGCTCGTATCGAGAATATTCAAGCGGGGGAAAATGAAAAATCCAAGGAAGGGGGAGTAGTGAAATTCCATTGATTGACGCCAAAGCTGAGGGTTTGTCTAGGGGGGATCGCGAGGGATCTCGTAAGTTAGTGGTTGATAGTAAAGGGAGCATTCTTGAGGAGTCGTCCAGGTTGTTGAGCAAAAGAAAGTTGTTTGGGACATTTTGGAGGGGTCGGAGAGTTCTAGGGAGACCCGGCTAGTGAGGCGAGTGAGTCGTCGCAAGTTGCTGAGAAGTTTGAGGGAGGATGATCTTGGTATTATCGAGATTCCGGATGATGATGTCGTTAAGGATACCACAGTTCCCTGTGATTCTGAAGCTATTGGTGATAAGAGTAAGGAAGTTCTTAGTTGTTGAGGAGGTATTGGTTGAGTCTTAGGAAATTAAGGTTCAGGGTAAAAAGATTGTCGGCGACGTTGGGTCTGCAGAGATTGATATCGGTGGTGCTAGCGAGTTTGATTTTAGTGGGGGTGGGGGTTTTAATTTGGGTGAGGGCGGTGATGCATTAGGGACGCATGTCTGGACTGACTATGCGGCTTTACCCTTTGTTCCTGATTGGAAACTTGTGAACGTTCTCTCCTGTCCTCGCGGGAAGCTTCTATTGATTTTGCTCTTCACGCCTTTCCTCCAGCCGCTGACTCAGAGATGGAGGGCTTTACACATGACGGTTTAGTTAATGCGTTAAGGTTTGCATCCACTCAATCAGCTTTTTATCTTGCAGTTGCAACAAAACGAATAGAGCATCTAGCTGCTTCTTCCACGAACCAGGAATCGTTCAAGTTAGAAGCTCGGAATGCTTTGGCGGAGAGTGCACATTTGCGTGCGACGGCGGAGGAGCTAAAGGCCCAAGTGGCTAGTTTGGAGAAGGCTGCGTGTGAGTTTGATCGTAAGAGTGAGCTCCTGATGTCTGAAAAGATGTTCGTTGAGGAGCAGCTAACAAGTACACAGGATAAATTGGATAAGGTGGGGCAGGAGAATGAGGCGTTAATGATTCGTGTGGAGAGCTTTGATTCTGAGATGTGCGTGAAGGATCGTGTTTTGGAAGAGAAAACTGTAGCACTAGCCAAGGTGGAGAAGGATTTGAAATGGATGGTCGAGGAGGGTGTGGTAAGGGTTGTTGAGAGAGTTTTTATGATTCTTGAACTGATCCATTGTGTCAACCGTATCAGACGTGCCAGTTATGTTGTTGGCGAGGAAGCTGGTCGTCGTGCCCTTCACCGAGAACTGAAAATCGCTGGTCCTGACACTAGAGAGAGCAGTTCAACTTCTAGTCATGCACAGTAGGTGAGTGATGCCATGGAGGAGTTCGCAAGTCTGGACTATGCTGGATTGCTGCGTCTAGGCCAGATTGGTGTAGGGGAGCTACGGATGAATGAAGGGTTTATTGGTGCTTGTTCGATTTGGTTGTATGTGAACTATTTGGTGACTTCTGCTTTTGACAAACTGCATGCTCTTTTGGTCGATTTATGATGGGGTTTAGGCTTCTTGTTTGGTTTGCTAGCAGATGTAGTTTGCTACTTGGTATAGAATGTTTTATTTTGTTGTGATTGTTGAATTGGCTGTTCGTGCTTGTTATTTTCCTGTTTGTTTGACTGATTTATCTTTATAAATGTGGTATTTGGTCACAAACGTTAGATTTCGACTTATGGGTGTGGTCCTCGGCCACAAACATTAAGCTTCGACTTAATGGGTGTGGTGCTTGGGCACAGTCATTGAGTCTCGACTGAATGGATGTGATGCTCAGCCACTATCGTTAGGTTTCGACTTAATGAGTGTGGTGCTTGGCCACAAGCGTTAAGTTATGACTTAATGGGTGTGGGGCTCGGCCACAAGCGTTAAATTTTGATTTGATTGGTGTGGTGCTCGGCCACAATCTTTAGGTTACGACTTAATGAGTGTGGTGCTCGGCCACAAGTGATAAGTTTTGATTTGATTGGTGTGGTGCTCGGCCACAATCGTTAGGTTACGACTTAATGAGTGTGGTGCTCGGGCACAAGCGTTAAGTTTTGACTTGATGGGTGTGTGCTCGGCCACAAGCGTTAAGTTACGACTTAATGAGTTAGCTGTGGGCCAGGTGATCAGTCCGGCCCACTCACTCTTTTTTTGTTTTTTGTTGTTGTTCTTTTTTTAGGAGGAAAGTATTTTGCTAACGTGGATGTGTATTGATAGCCTTGAAACTCGGTCCTTTGAGGAAGCTAAATCAGTACATTGGAAATTAGAATGTTAACTGCTAACAATATCATTTTTGGGGATCTTTCTCAAAAGTAGAATTTCTTCAAGTGCTGAACATTCCACGTTCTTGGTATTGCATTTCCCTCGAGAGTTTCTAGTATGTAGGCACCGTTTCGATGTGCTTCCACCACCTTGTAAGGACCCTCCCATGTTGGCCCTAGCTTTCCCCTGGGCTGAGCATGGCTTACCTCATTTTTCATGAGCACAAAATCTCCCACCTTGAAGGCTCTGCCTCACACTTTTTTATTGTAATATCGCTCAGTATTCGACTTGTATGCTACTTGTCGCAAGTTAACAAGTTCTCGTTTCTCTTCCAACAAATCCAAATTGTGTCGCAAGTCTTCTTCTGCTCTTTCTGGTGTGAAGGTGGAGGTTCTGAGGGAGGTTACCATTAGTTCTAGTGGAAGTACAGCTTCTGTGCCGTATGCTAGGCTAAATGGCGTTTCTTGCGTGCTAGTTCGGGGAGTTGTAGGGTAAGACCATAGAACACTCGAGATCTCCTCTACCCAATTGCCTTTAGCCTTGCCCAACCGTTTCTTGATCCCGTTGACGATATTTCGGTTGGTCACCTCCGTCTGGCCATTTGCTTGCGGGTGGGCCACTGACGTGAACTGCTGGCGGATTTGTCTTTCCTCGCACCATCCTTGGAAGGGGTTCTCTGCAAACTGAAAACCGTTGTCGCTGATTAACACTCGATGTGTTCCAAATCTTGTCAGTATATTTTTCCACATAAAGTTGATGACATTCCTCCTCGAGATGGAGGCTAACGGTTCGGCTTCTACCCATTTGGTGAAGTAATCTACTGCCACAATGAGGAACTTCACCTTTCCGGGGGCCTCTGGAAATGGCCCCACAATGTCAATACCCCATTGATAGAAGGGCCAAGGGCTGCTAATGATCGTCATGGGGTGCGCAGGCAGTTTTTGCGTTGGGGAAAAAGTTTGGCACTCCGTGCATTTTCGTGTTACTTCTGTCGCGTCATGGTGGATATCCGGCCAAAAAATTCCCATTCGTAAAATCTTGCCAGTTAATGCTCTTGCCCCCTCATGGGCTCCTGCCAGTCCTGAGTGTGTTTCGTCTAGCACTCGTCGTCCTTCTTCTTTAATTATGCATTTTAGCCATGGGGCTAAGTATCCTTTATTGTATAATGTTCCTTCGATAATCGTGAAGTTCGGAGCTTTGATTCTCACTTTTCGTGCTTCCACGTCATCTTCTGGGAAAGTGCCGTATTTAAGGTATTCCAAGTATGGTGTCATCCACGTTGTTCCTTCATTCGTTGTCTCACAAATTTGCTTTTCATCGATGCTTCTTTCTTGCAATACTTCAACTAGTACTTGCTTCGTTAAATGATCGAAAGAAGTTGATGCCAGTTTGCTCAAAGCGTCCGCTCTTCTATTCTCCGACCTTGGGATTTGTTTGATAGAAAAGCTATCGAAAGACTTAGTTAGCTTCTGGACGGCGTCCATATATCCTTGCATTCGTTTATCTCTGGCTTCGTACAGGCCATTGATATGGTTTGTTACTAGCATTGAGTCGCTTAGGGCTGCAACTTGCTTTGCTCCATTCTCGATTGCTAGCCTTAGCCCTGCCAGCAAAGCTTCATATTCTGCTTCGTTATTAGATGTTTTAAAATCAAACATTAGCGTGTATGTAATTTCTTCTCCTTGTGGGCTCTTCAAGATTAACCCTGCTCCTGATCCTTCTTTGCTTGCTGCTCCGTCGGTATAAAGGATCCATTCGTATGTCTGCTCAGCAGTAGGAGATTTTTTGTTGTTTGGTACTTCTGATTTTGCTTGTTCGGGGATTTCAATGAGGAAATCGGCTAGAGCTTGACCTTTGATGCCCGTTCGTGGTCGATATTCGATATGATGTTCTCCCAATTCTATCACCCATTTGGCCAATCGACCTGAATTCTCTGGTTTAAGAAGAATTTGCTTTAGTGATTGATTGGTGAGAACTTCAATGTGATGTTCCTGAAAGTACCGTCGGAGCAGTCTGGCGGTGTGCACGAGTACGAGTACTAGTTTCTCAAGTATTGGATAATTTATCTCAGGGCCCTGGAGTGCTCGGCTCACAAAATACACTGGTAATTGCTTAGTATTCCTTTCTACCACCAGGACTGCTGAGATTGCTTCTTGTGATGCTGATAGATATGTAGATAACGTTTCTCCTGGCATGGGGCTGGTGAGTGTTGGCAAATTGCCAAGTGTTTGCTTGATCCTCTATCATGCCTCGTCAGCCGCAGGTGTCCATCTGAATCATTCTTTGCTAACTTGTCATTTCAACGTGTTAAAGAGCGGCAACGCTTTTTCTGCTGATTTAGCGATGAATCGGCCCAAGGCAGTCAACTTTCCATTGAGACCTTGCATTTCCTTTAGTGTGGTGGGGGCTTTGGTATCAAGAGCGTCTTGGACTTTTGCTGGATTGGGGAGTACACCTTGATTAGTCACATAGTATCCTAAAAATTGGCCTTCCTCGACTCCAAAAACGCACTTTGCGGGGTTTAATTTCATCTTTGCTTTCTCCAAAGTCTTAAACGTTCGGTCAACTAGCCGTTGGTAAGTTGCTCCCGCGTTTTTAGGCCCGAATGGCATTTTTCTGTAATAGAATGTTCCTCTATCAGTGTAAAATGCCATTTTCTCCTCATCTTCCTTCTTCATTTGTATTTGATGATACCCTTTATATGCATCCAAGAAACACTTCCATCTAAACCCTTTGAGCGACTCTACGTTTTGATCTATTTCTGGAAGGGGGTAGCAGTCTTTGGGGCACGCTTTGTTCAGATCCGTGTAGTCTATGCACATACGCCAGCTACCGTCGTGTTTCTTGACTATCACTGGGTTGGAGATCCAATCGGGAAAAATTGCCTCTCTTAGTATTCCGGCGGCAACCAGTTTGGAAACTTCAGTATTAATTGCCGCATTGCGTTCACCTGCCTGGCTTCTCTTCTTCTGTTTAATTGCGGTGCTTCCCGCCTTGATGACATTTAGGCTGTGTTCTATGATACTTCTATCTACTCCCTCCATATCAGATGGTTTCCAAGCGAACACGTGCTGGTATCGCCGCAGGAGAGTAATGATTGTTTCTCTTGTAGCCGTGGGCAACATAGTTCCTATTCGGCCTGGTTGATCGAGGTGGTCCCGATTGATAACCTCCTTGTCATTAGGTTCTTCCCTTCTGGTCTTCTTGATTGGGTGGATGATGTCTGTGGTTTGCATGATCTGGTACATTTTAAGTGTTGGGGATTGGTGGCTAGGACGCAGGCTGTGCCGCCGAGAGCTCTGAGTTTGAGCGTGCCATGAACTGTAGATGCTATCGCGCCGAATTTTAGAAGTCCCGAGTATCCTAATATCATATTATGTTCTGATGGTGCTCGTACTACAACAAATTCGATGAGGACGGGTTTGTACAATTTATCGTCAAAGCTTCGCAAGGTGAAGGGTAGGTGAATAGTTCCGATCGGCCAGATGCTGTGACTCGTGAACCCTATTAGTCGCCCTCTAGCTGGTTTCAATTCGTCTCTGATTGCCTGGGGAAGTAGGTTGAAGCAATGCTCGTGAATAATGTCAGCAGCGCTCCCGCTGTCAATATACACTCGGTGAATTTTGATGTCCTTGAGATATCCAGCAATGACCAGAGGGTTATCTCCTTGCCAATTTTCCGGTCTCGGGTCATCTATAGAGAAGTTAAGGTTTAAAGTTCCTTGGCGATGGCGCGCGTCTTCTCCGCTGGCGCGTAAGATTCGCTTCTGACAGGCGCGAATGGCTAAAATCTCCAGGCCTCGATCAGCCCCCATGTTTTCTTTTCGGTTTCTACCTGCATTTCTATCTGCTTCGTATTGTTCTCGCAGCTTCTTTGCCGTTTCCACTAAGTTCCCTTTAAGTTTCTTTTCTTCCATTTCTCGTTTTAGCATGGCACAATCGAACGTGTCGTGAGCTCGGCTCTTGTGGTACTCCCAGTATCGTTGTCTGCCATCCTGGGCCTTGTTCGTGGTGATTTCTTTTACTGCATAGATGTCTGCATGCCGGTTTCGTGACTCTTCCCTGGGGAACGGGTTGTATCGTCGTGGGGGCCTTCCACCTCTGAAAGAGGGGCCCGTATAATCTGAACGGCGGTTGCGATGTTGGTAACGATAATTTCGTTTGTGGTATGTGTCTGTAGTCGCTTTAAGGTATGACTGCTTTTCTACTGTTCCTTTTTCCTACGGAGGAAGCGTTCTACTCGTTCCTTCAGCTCATGACGTGTTTGGGGTGGTTTCCTAGAAACTTCCTGGATAGGGGCCCTGACAATAGTCCCCAGGTGAATGCACCCGTCACCATTTTATCGTCTTGTCCTAGGACATCTAAGGTGCCTTTGTTGAAACGTCTGAAATAATCCTTCACCGACTCTCCTTCTCGTTGTTTACATCCCATAATAGCGTGATTATCTCCCCTATATTTTCTGAGTTGCATGAAATTTGTAAGGAAAAGCTGCTTCAGTTGCTCGAAATTATAGATACTGCTTGGTGCCAGGCTCTTAAACCATGCGCCTGCGTTCCCGTCTAATGTTGTATGAAAGTACGTGCACCAGAATCGTTGATCTAGCTTCAAGGACGTCATATGCCATTCATAAGTGTCGATGTGACAATCAGGGCACGTCGTACCGTTGTATACTTTTAACATCGGTAATTTGGCTGTACTCGAGATCTCGTAATCCATTAGTTCCTTGACAAAGGGAGAACGATTGTTCGTTATTGTTGGGATTGGAGTCGGCATATACTGCTGAAAAGGTGGTTAAAGCGGTACGAAAGGGTATTGCGGTGTCATGTACGGTGGCGTATAACCACCGCCATAAAATGGCGTTGGCCCAAATTGGGTTTGTGGTATGGGGGTATTAACGAACATATTTTGAGGAATGGTGGGTGTTGGTGTAGGAGTTGAAGGTATTCCTGTAATGAAGGGTGCCGTAATTGTTGACGGGAGGCTCAATGGGATAGGGTAATTCATCGGTGTTGCTATTGTCGTAGGGATTGCTGTTGGAGGTGTGAACAGCGGTGGAGTTACCGATGTCCCAGCATGGAGAAAAGGGTTGAGGTACGCTATCGGTGGCGTCAGGGGGTTCGGCATCGGCGGCTGCCATGGTGGTATAGTAGATACGGTGGTTGCTGAGAGAGTTGCGTTAAGCGTGGTTATCGGGGTTTTAGGTGTAACAGCGTCTAGGGACGTCATCGGTCGAATTAGGCTTGGGATAGTGTTACTTTGCTAATTTTCCGATGGCATAGCCATTCAGTTTTGCGAGAGTGTGATCTTTGTGTTGTCGCACAACGGATGGCGCCAATGATGTAACCAGGACCCGTCTAGGAATTGCCAGTCGATGAAGACGCAGACCTGGGTTCACAACAACGAAAGAATGGGTCAGTCGCACTCTAGGAGGCGTTCCCGGAAGGGCGCTTCGACGATCTAGTTAGTACGATGATCGGAAAAGTGAAGAGGAAAGGTACAGTGAGAGTGAGAGTATGAATTACGATGATGATCTCCCATGGGGAAGATCATCATATACCGTTGTACCTTCTTTGGGAACCATCTGGGCGTTAGGATCGTGGGTCTTTCCTCATTGGTTGATTCTCTGCGCCTGCTTCTGATTGGTTCATTGGGCTGGCCAGGTAATGGTTCGTACACTGCCTGAATCATTTGTTATCAGCAAGTTGCACGATGGGCTATTGTGAGGGAAGGTGGCATCTTCTCATTGGTCTGTATAATTCCTAGCTATTCGAAGCTGCTGAATTGGATGTCGTCCAGCCAGGCAGGTCGCGCGGCCCTTGGCAGCTGGCTGGCCGTCGAGTTGGTGGTACTGATGTGTTGGCGTTGGCATGCGTGTCACTTATGATACACTATCATATATATATATATATATATATATATATATATATATATATATATATATATATATATATATATATATATATATATATATATGTATATGTATATATGGAAATCTCCAATAAAGTCTCAATATTTTGGTCTAGTTTATGAAAAAGTCCCAAATTATTTTTATTTACAAAAAATAACAGAAACCCGGCTAATGTTTTCAAGTTAGCCCCTTTTAGCATTTTCAAACGGTAACTACATATTTTATCTTCAATAAAGTCCTAATATTTTGGCTCAGTCTACAAAAAAATCCCAATATTTTTAATCTTCAATAAAGTCTTAATATTTTGCCCAGTTTATGGAAAAATCCGAACATTTTGGCTTAGTTTACTTGGAAAAAATTACGTATTTTTATATATATTTACATCTTTAATAATGTATTTATACGTTTGAAAACGTATGTTTACATATTTATACATGTATTTATGTAAAATACGTAAAAATACTTAAAAATGCATAAAGTAAGCGGTATAATAACTTCATAATTACCTAACAATATGAAACCTAAAGGAAATTTATAGCAGCTAATATTGGATATCATTCTTGAAACCACGAAACTATTGATATCAGAACCTAAATTAAACAAGAAATATTTATAATCATTTAGATCCATGCAATTCAATTTTGTTCGGTCACTTTCCAATCGGTCTAATCCCTATAAGCAAACTTACCGAAATCCATATCCGTCATTTGGAATAAATACATGAATAAAACGTATTTTTATTACGTATTTATACGTTTATAAAAGTTATTTACACATGCGTTTTAATGTATTTTTAATTATTTATACATTATTAAATATGTTATTAAAGTCGTATTTTTTTAAGTATTTTTTTATGTTATTAAATATGTTATTTTTAAGTATTTTTTATAAATAGGTAAAAATACATTTTTAAACATATAAATACGTTATTAAAAACATAAATACATGTAAAAATACATAATATTTTCCAAGTAAACTGAGACAAAAAGTTGAGAATTTTCCGTAAACTGTGCCAAAATATCATGACTTTATTGAACATAAAACATGTTGGGACTTTTCCGTAAACTGAGCCAAAATATTAGGATTTTATCGAAGATAAAACATGTAGTTACCTGCTTAAAATGTTAAAAATGACTAATTTGAAAACATTAGCCGGTTTTCTATCATTTTATATAAATAAAAATTAATTTAGGCTTTTTCATAAATTAATTTAGGATTTTTTTTCATAAAATTAATTAACCGAGTGTTGTTGGATTCTTCACTTTGTAAGCACAACGCCACGACCACACACGGAGCATCATGCGACTTTGTATTCAGGGGCGGAACACGAACGTTAGAACTAGGGGGGCCGAAACAAATTTCAAAATAATAGGCATAAACAACTAATGAACTTTAATTAACTTAACTTTTTTACGGTAATTATAATTATACTATTATAACAATAAAAAATTAACTAATAACTAATAAAAATAAGAACTAAAAATTTAACATCTATGGACAAACAAAAGTATCAATCCTATTTTGTGTTTGAATTTTCGATGATGTATCATAGATTATGTATATATATGCTATAGTAACAACACAGTATAATTGATATAGATATTAATAAAACAAGACATAATAGAAAAAAATTGTTGCAGGCTTTTTACTCTAACAAGCAATATAGGTTTTTAACTCTATATGTCCTATCCACGGTCATTTTATGACTTGATATCTGCTGTTCATTATCTACCCATCTTCCATATTATACCATAACTTTGTGAGAGAAAGAGAAAAAAGAATTAGAGTGAGAATCTTACAAGTCGACGACGAGCTTTTGGTGTGAGCTGTGAACAAACAAAGTGCAGGCAAAGAGCAAAGAATTTCAGCACGATTCCGGGTAGCCGTAAGCGTCGGAAAACGCAAGTCAGATTAATAAACGGAGTAGAGGAACCACTGGAAACGCCGAACGGCAGTCTATGTAGGCCACTACGAACAGTTGAGACATGAGAGGATAACGAAGAGAAGGAGACAATGGTTTTCTATGGTTTCCTGTGACAACTTTTTTTTTCGATGAGCAATTATATTCTGACGTTAGCGATTTAGGGTTTGTTGTTTCTCAATATAAAATTAGTAATTAGAATAGGTTTTTGGTTTTTACAGAGTTTTAGTTTTCAAATCAATTGGAATCCTGATTTTAGTTGGATTTGTTTTGATTTTTTCAGTAATTTTTGGGCTTTCCGTTGCTAATTGATATAGTTTCCTAACTTATTAGTTTTTTATTAATTAGTTATCTTGATTTTCATGTTTTGCTTGGGGTAAATTAGTCAGTAAAATAGATTTTCTTGAATATATGTTAATTTATAATGAAACGAGAGGGCCAAAAGCCCAAAACATACTGAAAATATAAAACCAATTACAAAAGTATATATAATCATGGTATTATAACTTAGAAAATGAGGGGGGCCATGGCCCTCCCTGGCCTCTTCATAGGTCCGCCCTGTTTGTCTTTTGAGTCACTCAACCAATTGATGAAAATTATTAACTTATGAAAGTTTACACTTGAAAGGAATGGCGATTTTAAATCTTCAAATTAATTTATAGTGGAAATCATAAACAGAAATTAAGGGGTAAGAGTAATCAATCTTGCTATCTTGGTGATACCATGTTTTTTCTTTATGGTTTACCGTGTTCCAATCTTTACTGGGCACAAAAACAGGCTTATAGGCCCAAAAAGTAGATAACTACTAACTCTTGACCCAAAACTGATGCTCCCCATTTAAGTGATCCACTTTTTTATAGGCCCAAAAATTAGATATACTAATAATTACTGGACACAAATGTTATACCCTCATATGCAATATTAACATAAGCTATGAAGAGTCATGAAGCTTCCTGGAGTTACCACTTATCTTTTTTGTGCTTTTTCTTCATATTATATTCCTTCTCACGCCATACCTTCAAGGAGAAAAGTTATCTATGGTTTGACAATCCGTCATTAGCACCGTCCCTAAAGTAAACTACGAAATATGACACTATACCTCACCCTTACCATAAGGTGATAAAAATGACCAAGGATGCCATTGGTGGGAAAATTAGCTCTAAGACATTAGTCAACCTAATTTTGTGACGTTTGCGTTCAATTTGACAAGGATAGAAGAAACACCGAACTCCACGGGTGTAACAACCACTATAAATATATATACAACTTTACTACTTGGAAGGTCGATAAATAAGAAAAAGAGGAAAGAAAAGTCTTTTTGAGTTTCAAAAACCTCAAATGGTGATATCGTACGATTGATTGGGAAACAGAAACCCTCCCAACAAGAGAGAGGTTGGCCAAACAAATACAAAACTCAATACTAGTATAAACATGCTAAAGCTCGAGCACGAAGGGTCCAAGTAAAAGTAAAGATTTGAACTTATGGATTATTTCAAAATATGTCTTGTGGATGCAAAGGTTTCTTCATGCTATTAGCAAGTGTGTTGAAATGTGCTATGAAGTACTCATATTTTCTTGTCATCATCTTCTAGTTTTCCATTACTTATTTTGATCCCTCATAAGTCATGATTAGAACATCAAGCATATCCTTAGGAAAGCTATCATCCTCAAGAGTATGGTATACATCATGGGGTATGCCTAATAACATGCTACACATCATGGGGAATTTCACTTGCAATAACGGATCTGGTAATATACATATTCTTGTGATAATGAGAAAGAGGCGTACAAGTTATCAAAAAGTAACATGGTATTAGAGCGGATTTTCTAAAGTACCTTCCCTACAAAATCTCGTTCTTTCTCTTCTTTCCTGGCGATAAGGATGGCAAAAACCCTGTGGGACCTTGAACCCGTACAAGGGTAATGTTATTAAAAATTCGAGGCTGGGGGCGGGGGAGGGGGCGGGGGTGGGCAACCCAGTCCTGAAACCCTGCAGGGGCCTCGTTAGTATATATATATATATATATATATATATATATATATATATATATATATATATATATATATATATATATATATATATATATATATATATATATATATATATATAACCCAAAAAAATAAATTTTTAGCCCAAAATTGAATTTATTTTAGGCAAAAAAAATATTTTTTTAGTTTAAAAATCGGGGGCGGGGGAAGGTATCCCCATCCCGTTTGACCCCATTGACATCCCTACCTGACGAACCTTTCCATCGGCGCATAACACATCCAATGCTGCCAAGAGAAGGTTTCGTCTTCTTCCACTATTTTCTCCCTATCTATGGCTACATAAATGACCTCCGAGAAGCCACGAGACATCACACATAAAGTCATACATTTCATTGATTCTTGATTTTGACTGGTTGAACTACAAATCATGGCACAAACCCTTCGAGACTTATTGTTTAGGTTCATCAGTCTCCGAACATGTAAACGAACCCAAAGAAAGACCTCCAACGGAAAGGATTTAATGAAACCATATAAACTCCATAATTAAAATGTGGATCTAGGTATTGTGTCTAAATCTCTTATCTCGATGATTCTGATCAAGAAGAATGCGACCGCTCGACATGTTTGGGTAACTTTGGACAACCTATTCGAGGACGATATATATAAGAAGGTAATTATTACACGGATTAAAATCATGGTGGATTTATTCGACGATGTGGAGACTACGTTACCGGAAAGAACTTGGTTACATATACGAGAAACTAGCTCTTTTCGAAATTCGAATACATATTAAGTCTTATACGACATCGATCACTATTCCACCCATTTTTAGAGACTCGTTCAATGTTATTGTTGGATGAGAAGTGTATGAATCATGTTTACTTACCTCTAATTTATTGGATTGAAGCACTCCACATGGCGGTCCACCTATTCAACATCCTTTCGTCCATGAAATTGGACAATGATACACCCTCAAACTTTTTATCAAACACCTTGCATATGCTCACCTTCGAGTTTTCAATTGTCTATGTTTTCCACACATCACCACTCCTTATAAATTAGCCCCTCGTACAACACCATGCATCTTTCTCGGGTATCTATTTCATCATCATGGTTATCTATGTCTTATTCTTGCCACCAAGAAGATGATAATCTCCTTCACGTCACATTCGGCGAGGCTATTTTTCCCGCTACCATCCTTCGTCGATGCAACTTAATCAAATTTGGCTGACATTGTCATCTGGTTGCCCCTGGGTCACATTTTCTAGTCAACTCACTACCAGCCCCTTCTATTTATTCGACTGAAGTTCTAGTCGCCCCAATCCATACAACCACCTCCAACCACGTTCACTCACCCCATAACAACATGACCTCGTCTGGGGATCTCTAAACCAGTTCATAAGCTAAATCTACACATCGACTCCTCCTATCCTGTACCTTGTTCTTACACTCAAGCGTTTAATGACCCTCACTCGCATAATGCTATGAAAGAGGATTATAAATTACTTATTTCTAATGGTATGTGGGTACTTGTTTCATATCCAGTAATGATAGTATGGTTAATTGTATCTAGCTATTTAAATAAAGAAACACAATGTAAATGGTTCCTTAGCTCGATAAAAGGCTATACTCGTAGATAATGTCAAAAGCCAATGCCCCAATATTGATTGTGATAGCACGTTCAATCCCATGGTAAAATCGGCCACAATTTGTATTTTTTCTCGATATGGTTGTGTCCCAAAATTGGCCTTATAAATTGACGTGAAGAATGCCTTATTGCATAGGCATATTTAGGAGACTATTTACATGTAACAGCCACCAGGACCTAGGGACCCAACTTTCCCTAATCACATATGTCTTTAACAGTGGTCCCTCTACAACATCAATCAGAACCCACGTGCATGGTTTCAGTGCTTTACATAATTTATTTTAGACTTAAATTTTTATAACTAATATGATTCTTCTCTATTTATATTTCCTCAAGGGGCTTCTCCAACTTATTTTTACTATATTTTGACAACATTATCATCGCCGCTTCTTCGTCATATCACGACCACCTTAGACATTGAGTTCACTATCACTGATCTCAGTGACCTTAACTATTTTCTAGGTATTTTTTGTCACCAGGGATATCTAAGGCATGTTTTTGTCTCAATAAAAATATGATGTTGATATTCTGCATGAGGCAACATGCTTAATTGCAAACAAGATTGCACTCCGAGAAACATATTTGCTAAACTGGATGGCTTCTTCCTTTCGGGTTCTGAATCGACTCTTTTTCGCAATCTTTGCAAGTGCTCTACAATATCTCACGTTCATCTGATGGGATATAACGTATGTTGTAAATCATATATATCTTCACATACACGACCTACGAGAACCACATTACACCCCTCTTAAGTGGATCCATTGTTATACTCAAGGTACTGTATCTCACTACCTTCAGCTATACGTCATATCCTAGCATGGTCTTACTGTCTATTCTGATGTCGACTGGGTCGGGTGTCTCGTAAGTCGTCAATCCACTTATGGATATTATGTCATTCTAGGATACAATTGTTTGTCTTGTTCTTCCAAGCGCTAGGGCACTATCTCTTGATCGAGTATTGAAACTGAATATCGTGCCACTGCAGTCGTAGAGACATGTTGAATCTGTAGCCTGCTACATGAACTGAAAAAGCCTCTTGACATTGCTAATCTTGTCCACTACGACATAAGTGCGATTTATCTATCTAATAACCTGATTCAACACCATCACACCAAACACATTGAGATTGACATACATTTAGTTCGTGATCAAGTTATGATGGGCAGATATGCATACTACATGTTTTGCCGTCATCCCAGTATGCCGATATTTTCACCAAAGAGCTCCCATCCATGCTGTTTCTTTATTTCAGATCTAGATTGAATTTTCGTGCTCCGTAGACCGTTCGAACTGTGGAGGAATGTGTGTGTGTGTGTGTATATATATATATATATATATATATATATATATATATATATATATATATATCATTTCATTATTATATATATATAACTATTCTCTCCTAAAAATCAAGCAAAGTGGAAATTGCACATGGCTTAAGATTTTAGAAGTAATTTTTGTAAATTAAAGAGGCATTTTGAACATTTTTACACCTCAGCATCAAATATGCTATAATAGAGCCAACATGTCACTGATTCCACTAATTTTTCCCTATCTGACAACCATTGGGTTTGGAGTGTAAACAAAGGGCTGATAATGAACATGTCCATTAACTCTTGAGAAATTGTATTTCCGCCTATCTTTTGTTCCTACTCATCTTTCTACACATGTTAAATTGTAACATGTGGCTTAAAATATTATTAATTTTATTAATTGTGACCCTTGTGTGACAGTTGTCACCATTTAACATGGATATGATGATGAGTAGGAATAAAATGTAGGAGGAAATACAATTTCTGTTAACTCTTTCGCCATCTGCTCACTATTTAACCTCGTTAAATTTATCAACTTGGGATGATGAGTCATATGTGCTTTGTTCGCATCTCCCCGCCACATTTGATACATCTGTATACCGCTACTGTTCCTCTTCTTCTCTCCATCAAATCCTTTCTTCTTCTTCGTTCGAAACGTTTCATCTTCGTTTGCCATTTTTGTCGATATCGCTGCAACATAAAGCCTGCACACCAAATACGGTGGTGGTAATCAAGGTGACTCTCCACTGAGGTTACTTTACTTGCCACCCTTAACTTTATAGTTGTTTGTCATATCATCTTATTTCAAGCCACATACCTTTCTTATTCTTTATCTCTACTAGAAATGCATCGTCAAGCCCCCTTCAAACTACCATCTCTCCCATATTGTCCTTTTTCTCTCATTGTTATTTAAGAACACATCATTCACAAGTTGTTGGTTTCATGAATCACTAAATATACATGTCTCTGTTTTGGGTTTTTCATCTAACACCTCCAATGTTTTCTTAAACATGTTAAATCAATCAACAGTTCAATTAAGCGTATACTTTTACCGAAGTCTACCTCCTTTATATAACCACAAAATTTAAAGGCGAATTCGTCAATAAAAGTGAATTTTGAGAAATTTGGGGTTTATTAAGATGTGGATTATCCCAACCAATCTATTAGTGTTTTGGTTGAAGCTCTGAATAAATCAATTTATTTTAACATTTGATGTGTAGATGCTATTAATGGGATACAGTAAAGAATGAATATGATATGAAGTTGCGGCTGAAGCTGAAGTTGAAGCTAAGTTCTGTATATTGTTAGAAATTAGGGGTAAAACGGTTGCTTGAATTCTCTGAAAGTCGTGGTATCACTATCAAATTGAAGTATTTCGATGGTACAAATCGAATCTTCAATTAGATAAAATTCAGAGATATGAATAGAGAATATGTGAAGTTATATGTTTTCGAATATACCAGAAAATGACCAAAAACAGGAATATCATATTGTCTAAAAAACTGACGAAAAATGTCATCAAGCAGTTTTCTCAACCGCCAAAACCGTCATAAACAGCCACCAATTCGGGTTCTACATAAGGGTCACCTGACACGCCTAGGTCGTCGTGCGGTCAAAAATAGTTAAAAAACTCACTCTCACTAGTACAGTGGAAGTCAGGGTCGATCCACAGCAGTTACGTGGTCAAGATAGGTGACAGATTACCAGTTGCAGTGTTACGCTACAACCAGAGGGACTAGTCTCTATGCTTTCCCAAAAACCATTCAAAAACCAAATTCCAAACAAAATCCAAATCCAAGCATGAACTAAATGGAACTTACACTTACCCTTAACCTAGTTTGCTTACTGAAATCAGAAGTATAATTCAGAAACAGAAGCAAACATGATCAATCTCAAAAACATCGAAGCATTCAAACATCAAAATACCGAAAAACATCAATAAAATTGTAACCGAATGATTAATTGAATAAAACTCAGATCAAAACATCCAAAACAGTAAACCAACGAAAATCAGAAGTTCTAACCTAATGCTAATGGTTGTCACACCCAAAAACACCAAGCTAAACTACTAAAACAACTAAATTAATATGAAAACTAAGTGAAGAAACATAAATACGACGAATGGCGACTGAAAACCGAAACTTGGAGTCAAAGAAACCTTAAGTCCACCTTATGGGTCGTTTCTTGCCTGCTGATTTCGACCTAATGGCCTCTATTTATAGTTGTGGAAATTTAATGCCCGCGTCGCGCTACTTTGATATCCGCGGCGCGCGTGTAGGTTTATCCCCGTTTTTTCGTCATTTGAATTCTTCCCACCGCCTTCATACTTCCCCGCGGCGCGCGTGTTCAGGCGACTGTTTTTTGTCTTTATCTCCAAACTTCTTCCAATTTGTATGCATTTAACCCCTGTTTGTAACTTTTCTTTCCAAACAAACGCTGACACAAAAAGTGAGAATACCACAGCATATATGATATAAAATCACCAAGAATAGGGCTCAACAATGACTAAAATACTTGATATTACTAGGCGTTGTCAAACACCCCACACTTGTGCCTTGCTTGTCCCCAAGCAAGAGAGTTTTTAACAGATTTTAACTAAGACTCAAACAATTTTTGAATGTGTTCAATTTCAAAGATTATTGCCTCAGGAGTTAGATTGAAATAGTCTGTCAAAACATAACCAGAATATTCTTTGGAATTCATGACTTTCTAAAGAACCCTTGATTATAAATTTTCTGTCCACAGGAAAGTGTACATACTCATTCAGATTCTAAAGGCCATAAAAGAATTATCCATGACTTTCGATGTTGACCGTGTAACGAGCTTTCAGAAATACCATCCCAGACCAGACGATCTTAGGTGGCAAGGTGCATAAGTCCCACCCATTTTAGACTTATTGGCTCGAAAAACAAAGGTCACTGATTGACAGTCCCTTCCTAAATTCCAATCCTAAAATATCCCAATCTTCTAACTCTTAAAACTCAACTTATTTGACTAAACAATAGCATGATAACAACTAAATAGTATTCCTTGAAGAATACCAATACTATAACATTCACAAATTATCCGTTTCAAAATTACAATCTAATAAAAATTTTGAAAAAGTTGCTAAATTTTTTGAAAATGACTCATTTCTGCAAAAATTTCAAAAAACTACTCTTTCGACCATCCACACCCCACACTTAAAACCGTACAACGTCCCTGTTGTACAAAATTATTTCAAAACTAGGGAGAAAGAGTTACCCCTTAGACGGTTGACTGCTTGATGGTACTTGACTGTCACAGGTACAAAAAACACGAACAATTCTTGCTTCAAATTTCAGGAGTTGTAGCGCAACAGTAAAACACACCGGTGATCAAGGCAAGCGGAAGAGGCACAGTGAACCCACACTTGCCTGAAACAACTCCTCCAGATACTCCATTCAGTTATTACATGCATCACTCACAAACAAATCAAATACAAGAAGACAAACAAACAAACTAACATATAAACAAACAAAAATAAAAGAGTGTCATAGGTTTAGGACATATATCCCAAAAAGAAAAGAAAAATACATCAATCGTCCCCGGGTGGCCTGGAAGAACCTGCCTCGTGATCATGTGCTCGGGCCGGGAAAGGTCGGGGGCGTCGTCCCTGCTGAGAGGCCATCTCCAGAAGTACCTCTCATATCCATGCCAGCTGGTCCTCAATACCAGCAACCCTGCCCTCAAATCGTCAGATAGCTGCCATCTCCTCCGACTATTGTGGCTCTACTGGTGCAACTGGTGCGGCAACTCTCTGCGACGGCTCGCCGGTCCCTCCTCATGGGCTGGTCGGGGTGCCCGTGGCGCCTCTATCGCCACCCTCAAATAACGCCCTGGCTGTGGCTGATGGATCATGCCCATGGTCTCCAAGAACCGGACTGATGTGCGCATAGGCGGTACTGCCGTCAAGGTTGCTATGATATCAGCAGTCAGCAAACTGTATGATCGGGCCAAGCAGGTGATATAGTGCCCGCCGGCCAAAGGCCTCCTGCGCCCTCGGTGTATAATGGACAGTAGAAAGGAACTCCAAGAGAAGCTCCATATAGATAGTGTCGTCCTGGTTGGCCATCAGCCTCTCCCAGCCATGGCACGTAAAGGTGAACTCCCCAGAGGACCAAGTGCGGTGAAGAAGTGGCTCGATCTCGGCCTACAATACGGCCTGACCCAGAACATCTTTGTCAAAGATGGTCGCCTCGAGAACCCGGCGAGAAAGCAACGCATCCCTCCGTGTAATATACTCTAGAGTACTCTCTAGGATCTCAGGGAACTGAAGAAAAGGGTGGTCACGTCTGAAAGCCATCTGCACAAACAAATCACACAAAACAAAAAAAAAATTGCAACTTTAGTCCCTTGTCTTCCCCACCGAGGTGCGGCGCGGCCCAAGAACCAAGGCGCGGCGTGCCGAAGCCTGTTACGAACTGAAACACCAAACCCTCGATTTTTGACCTGTTAACTCGATCCAATACGTGTTGGGACACGATTTGACAATAAATGCGGAATAATAACAAACACCAATCAAGAATCCAATGTGTCGAATGATTCTATTGATCAAAGTTTTACAATGGGGTTTTACAATGTGTGTTTCTCTCTCTATCACTATGACTAAGCTCCCTCTCGAATCATTAACTATACAATAATGAATAAAACACTATTTATAGTCTAGACAACATATAAGGAGCCCAATGAACAAGCCCACAAGCCCATACGCCTAAATGGGCCTTCCTCATACCACCAAGTCATAATAATGAAGAACTTTGCACCCAACAATCTCCCTCTCAAAGATCCGAATGGATGACGTGGCATAGGAAGCGGACCAAGAAACGCATAATAATCTTTGACAATCTACTCGAATGACCAATAACAATCTCCCCCTTTTTATGATCAATGAGATCATAAAACCATATTGGCACGAGAACGCACGATCCGAAAAATCAACCCGATAACTCCCTCTCGAAAAATGCTTCAAGATCCAAATGGTAGTCAATTTCTTTGTAAGAATCGATTCATTCCATTTAGCCCAAATCAAGATATATGACAAGCCCAAGAAATTGTATCAGCCCAAGTCACAATTTACGGTCCAATCCAATTTTAACGCCATGAGCCCAACCCCTTCGGATCATAAATTCATAACCCATTTCCAATCGGACTCGATAAACACAATGAAGTCCAACTCAGATCCAATTCCCAGTTTGGATTAATTCTCTTTGAGTCCAAATAAAATAAGGTGTAAACTCATATGAATTAATATGGACCAATAAAATGAATTTGTAGCCCACGATTTAACATGATGAGAATCAGCCACATCCCCAAAGAAAATATCATGAATTCATGCATATGACCTTTGTTCTTTTCCACTGTGTACCCTTCAATCAATGCTCCAAAGTAAAGTCCACATCAAAGTATTTGAGCGGAACATTGAATCCGAATTAAATTAGTCTTAATTAAACCCGGTTTGCTTTAATGCTCATTTAATGCGCAAATAAATTCCATTTGAAGTGGAGAAATACCGTACGTGAACTTCAAGTGCCAACATGGAAATTCCATTTAATGAATTACTTGATTGGAAAAAAATGAGAGATTAAATTCAATCTGCTTATAGTTGGATTTGAACCAAATATGGAAAAAAATGAGAGATTAAATTCAATCTCCCATATTCACATTTTCTTTACTAGTTAAATCCAAGAAAGATGAGAGAGACTGTTGCAGAAATTCGTACCAAAGGGACCGACTATTTTACTTCGGATAAAAGAGTGTGTGCAGTAGATTGAGTGACAGCTCACATGCAACAGCCATTCTTTTTCTAATGCAGCGGGTAAAAGGACTTTTTCACTATGTAGAGTGTACGAGTGGCAGTGCATAAACATCATGTAGCTGAAAGTGGCAAAAGCATGCACTCCTTTCATCTTTTCAGCTTGGCATGTTACAGCAAAGGAATATGGTCTGTGTCTCTGGTCATAAGCATCCTTTTCTTGTTTTTTTTTTTTTTTTGACGAAGCTGATAAAAAGTGACAGCGACAGGTCATCGAGAGTAAACAGTATCGGATTTTAAACGTATTCCTTGAATGAGAGAGAAAATCTTCAGCGCAAAAGAAGATTAGATTCATTTGTCCTTTCAAATAACCGGGTAAAAGGAGTCTTTTCTTGATAATCCATGAGAGAAATAAATCGAGAGAGAGCGAGAGGTACACCCATTTTCAAAAATCGTGACTTTTGGTTTTTGTTGGTCACAAATGAAAATACTCTCCATAATAACCTTTTGCATGCTTGAAATATACAACCAGAGAAACCAACGAGCTGGTTCATAAACATTATACCATGTAGCTTTGAGACTTCGTCTTTTCTGATTTACCAAGTCGCTGCATCTCTTGTTTCCTCCCCGTCACCTCCGATTTACTAACAAAATCAGGTTCCGATGATAACAGTCCCATCAGATCCTCTTTCTTTTCCGATCTGTTCAAAACTCCGAAGAGTGTCATGGATTCGGAGTCGTCTTCTTCCTCTCGTCGGTTCCGAAGAGGCAAGAATTCGGAGTTTTCTTCTTTATAACAGGTTTGTTTTTACACTCCGATGGTATCCGATAACACAAATCTCTTCGTAGTTTTCTTTTCATTGTACCAAACTTTTTCTTTTATTTGAACTGAAAAGTTAAATACGTCAATTTCCCACCAACTTAACCTTTTTAACAAGAACTTTTTGGTATCCATATCATTGTTGATAATTTTGAAACATTCTTCTCATAAACACCATTCCGAAGATCTGAAAAATAGTCACCATATTTTCTTGGTCTTTTGGTTGGAACCAAAAAGTCTTCAAACAATTCATTATACCATCCCCATTCTTTAGAAAAATTTATTCTTTGAGCATAGATTTCAGAACACTTTCTTTTAACTACAGCACACTTTTCAACATTTTTCACTTCAGATTTTGGAAGAACACCAGCATTTTTCTCTTTGGGAACCCATTTCATTTTTGTTTTAGCCTTTTTCTTCTTCTTTTTCTTCCTTTTAAACTTATAAACACAAGATTTAAAACAAGAACTTTGTTCTTCCTTTTGAGTTGGAACTGAAGCCTTCGGATCTGAAGCCTTTGGATCATGAGGGCTTCGGAGTTGATTATTTCGATTTTCAACTAGTGTGGGTTTTCTATAAGGTTTCATGCCTTCAAACATGTTATTTGAGACTGAAGAAAGATCAACTTCGGAATTTGTCTTATTTGAAGATTTTGCTACAAATAACACTTTCACCAAACATTTTTCTTTCAAATCCAACTCCCCCTTAACCTTTGCATCTTGCTTTTCAGGTTGGGGAACAAGTAAAGATCTGAAGTGTTCTTCAGAATATCCAAAAACATGAAGATGAAGAACATCATCTTCAAAGTCTTGAGGAACAAGAAGGCCATGTTCATCTTCAACAAGAGAAACATACTTTTCTACTGATTTTCGATTTTCTGATCCATGTGTACTGTCGATTTTTCTCAAAACTTTTAACATTTCAGTGAACAAATGCTTGTTTGATTCATGTTTCAAAGGATTAAATACAAGTCTTCCATATGAATCTTTATCTCCATCAGAAATGAGTGTGTCATTTGTAATATTTTGATTTCTCAACACAAGACCCAAAAATTGTTCAAATGATGCTTTGTATTTGAGATTATCAACACAACCAGTCCATATTTTCGAATTTGTAGCTTCCATTTTTGTTTTGAACAACAAATAATCATAGATCTGGAATAAAACTAGAGAGAGAAAGTGGATCTGAAGTGGGTTTTTAGAGAGAGAAAGTAGATCTGGTAGATCTGAACGAATTTTGATGATAAAAACCAGATCTAAAACAATTTCTACTGAGATATAATGAATCTGAATCAATATTAATGATCATAAACAAATCAGAGATGAAGAACTAAACAAAATATTGATTCCATATCAGAAAAACTCACTAAAATGAAGATCCAGATCTGAAAATTTGAATTCTGATTGATGTTGTGATGGGTTGTCAAATCAAGAACCGATCCCTTGAAATAATCTGTTAAATTTTCAAGGTTAGGCTCTGATACCAATGTTGGGACACGATTTGACAATAAATGCGGAATAATAACAAACACCAATCAAGAATCCAATGTTTCGAATGATTCTATTGATCAAAGTTTTACAATGGGGTTTTACAATGTGTGTTTTTCTATGTGTGTTTCTCTCTCTATCACTATGACTAAGCACCCTCTCGAATCATTAACTATACAATAATGAATAAAACACTATTTATAGTCTAGACAACATATAAGGAGCCCAATGAACAAGCCCATACGCCTAAATGGGCCTTCCTCATACCACCAAGTCATAATAATAAAGAACTTTGCACCCAACAATACCATTACAAGGTAGCCTAAGCACCGACTAGCCCCTCTAGGGTGATTATTTTCCAAACAAAACACCCTACGAGCCAGCATTGCCGATTTATAAGTTTTTCAGTTTTTTCAATTAATTTCACGGCCTAATTGCTAATTCTAACTAGTAGAAACGAGTTAGAATGACATACCTCAATCGTGGGAATATAATACACGAGAAAATAACAAGAAATCAGTTGGTTGATCGGAGCTTTGAGGCGCGGCGTGGGGGTTTGTGTGTGTGTAACGTACCTTATAAAGAGAAAAAACTGACTGATCGTTTCCCGCATCACGGGTAATGGGCTAGCCGCGGCGTGCGTGTCCCCAAATCAACCCCTGCGCATCGGGTTGTCTTGCGTAAGCACGGCGCGCCAAACTCCATACCACGGCGTGACCTTCAAATCTCCAAAATCCTTCGTGTGACCCCACACTTGCCTCGAACCAATAACACCTGTAACGACGATGATAATAATTTCCTAATTATTCCTAAGAAACAAAATACCTAACCTATAACGGATGAGTTGCCTCCCAACAAGCGCTAAGTTTAACGTCTTCAGCCAGACGGATTCCTCCTACTCTTCACGATCCTCCCGAGGCATCATCTTGTTCATCTCAGGTGCAAAGTTGTGAACCATCGTTGCCAGCAATGATGTGAGTTGCGTCATCCGATCGCTGACTTGGCTAATCCACTGCTGCTGCGCGTCCAGGAGCTGGAAGACTTTCGCCTCCCTACACCGGGCATCCTTTTCATACTGCTGATGTTTTAATTCCATCATTTCCATCATGTCAAGCAGCTGCACCTTATCAATGGTCGATAGCAGATGTTCTTTTGTTTCCCTTAGGATCTATTCCTTTCCACCTTCTCCTGCTCGTGTCCATATTTTCCCTTTATCTCTAGTTCCTGGTGCTATCAGCTGATTGTTGTTCCAATACTTATCATCATACATTTGTGGTAGAGATATGGGAATCCCAAACATATTTAACCTACGTTTCCTTGTCCCAAAGGAGATATCTAAATCTCCCGTCTTACAATCTATAACGGCAGCGGCCGTAGCCAAAAATAGACGTCCCAAAATCAGCACGGGCGCGTCCTCCAAACTCTCGTATTCCATGACTAAGAAATCCACGGGATAGAAGAAATCACAGACTTTCACTATCACATTCGTTAACTTGCCCCGTGAGACCTTAGTTGACTTATCAGCTAGTTGCAGAACCGCCCTTGCCGGCTCCAACTCCTCATTCTTGTATTTGTCATATAAATATCTTGGTAACACATTAACACTTGCTCCCAAATCCAGAAAGGTGTTCCTGATAACCACATCTCCCACCGTAACAGTAATCAACGGCGATCCAGGATCTCTTTCCTTTTTAGGCAATGTTCCCAACAATGCCTCACTAGCTTTAATCGTCAACCTTACCATATCAGGTGTGGGAGTCTTGCTTTTTCCATTTTTCTCACACATCTACTAAAGAATTTTTGTATAATCAGGAGCGTTCTTTAACTCATCCCACAAAGGTTGGTTCATCGATGGCCCAGTTGATTTGTTTGGCACTTCCTGCTCTTTCTTCTCTTTCTTATCCTTCTTTCTTTGTTTAACGCCAGCCACCATTGGCAGCTCCTCCTCATGGACATCCTTGTCCTCATTGATTTGAGTTTCCTTCTCAACTTGAATCTCCTCCTCATCCTTATCTTTTACTTTTTCAACATTAACTTCTTCTTCATTCTTATTGTTCCCTTCAACCTCCGCTTCATCTTCGTATCCTAGTAAGTCTTCCACAGTTACCTTCCTCCATTCAGACTCAACGGCATTCACGTGCTCCTTTCCTGCCCGTTGAGTATGGTTTGGGTTGATTTTCGTAGTACTAGGCAACTTGTCATTATCCCTCTTTCTTTGATCCTCAGCCATCTGAGCGATCTGCCTCTCCATGTTGGCGATGGCCTTGGCATTAGCCTGGGATTGCTGCTGAGTAGTGTTGAACATTTCATACATCTTTACAGTCAGGTCTTCTTGGTTTCCTAGGGCATTTGTTGTTATTAGCTGCCCCCTGTTGTTGTTGCTGCTGCTCCTACTTGAATTGCTGTTGTTTGCGGGTTGAAATTGCCTGGGCTGATTGGACGACTGCCCTTGATAATTACCCTACCTCTAATTGTTGAAGTTCTGAGAACCCTGGTTGTAAGGTCTGTAGGATCGTCCGTTATTGTACTGTCCTTGACCTCGACCAAAAACTTGATTCGCCTCTTGGGTCCTCTGTCCCTGTTGGCCTCCTTGTTGTTGACTCTGGGGCCCGTTCTGTAACGTGGACATTAGCTTATCAAGAAGGAAATAGGAGAATTGAATAAGAAGTTTGATCCGTTGCTAAGCTTTTCCAGAAATCGCCACGCATTGTCGGGATCTTGCATCATTATGGTACCACTGGACGATGCATTGATCATCGCTTGATTTGTTAAATCCACACCTTCAAAGAATAATTTGACCAGCTGCCACTTCAGAACGTCGTGGTGAGGAAAAGAGCGCATCAACTCCTTCAAACGATCCCAAGCCTCGTGAAATGCCTCACCAGGGTTCTGATGAAAATCTTGGATGGCTCGCCTAATTTCTATAGTCTTACACACCGGGTAGAACTCTTGTAAAAACTTAGCCTTCAACTGCTCCCATGTGGTGACACTATTAGACTGAAAAGATGTAAACCAATACTTCGCTTTGTCTTTTAGAGTGAATGGGAATAGCCTCAACCTAAAGATGTTCTTATTCGTGTTCCTAGGGGTATTGGCATATGTTATAGCTATGAACTCATACAAATGATTATATGGATCATCCTGTTTATATCCCATAAGTTCAAGCAGTATTCCTAAAAGCTGTGGTCTAATTTCTATTTGAGTTTCTACATTCTCAAGAATATAAATGGGATCCGAGTCGTCATACTCCCACGGTTGGAAGTGCGACGCAATCGATTGCCCTCTCGGTTGTGCAAAGTATAAAGGTTGAACAAAGTTACAGTCATAGTGATGATTGTTGTTGTACCCTTGTTGACCTTGCGGTTGTTGCATCCTTTGTGGAGGTCCCCGACCTCTGTTCCATTGTTGCTGCTGCTGTGGAAGAATCTAACCTTCATCCTCATCTTCGTATCTGTGCTCGACCTCCTGGTATTGATATTGTTGCGGTGGATGTTTTTGTGGTTGTACATATTGGGTTGGTTGCGGCAAAGTTTGAAAAGCGGTTTGTGGCTTAAAGGTGGTTGGTTGATATGGTGGTTGTAATGGTAGCGATTGTTGTGGTTGTGAAATGGTGGTTTGCTGGCGTGGCGGTGGGGTGCCATCTCGGGTCGGCGCTCCCCACACCATCACGGCGGAAAAAGGGTTGGTTGATGTTTGTAATGGTGGAAATGAAGGCGGAGTGCATGCTGGTATTGATGCGGGGGCTGAAACCGCACCACCAGTAGCACTCGTGCTACCAAAATAAAATTCTGACACTGGGGGTATAAATGGAATTCCCCCTCCTGTTACCTCGTCCACAGGCTCATTAGTAATATCCTCTACACTAACACTATCAGGACTCATCTTATCTAAGCGCCTACGTGCACGGTTCTTGCGCACGGTTTGTTCAATTTCTGAGTCAAAAAGCAAGGGTGAAGACTGCCCACCCTGACGGGTACGCATGCACTAATGCAACACGCCCGCCAAAACCAAAACACAAAAACTAACCAAAATAAAATCTCAAAATTAAAAACCAAAATCAGAAACTAAACTCCCTACAGATCACCTACTCTTAAGCTCACAACTCCCCGGCAACGGCGCCAAAATTTGACACGCCTAGGTCGTCGTGCGGTTAAAAATAGTTAAAAACCTCACTCTCACTAGTACAGTGGAAGTCAGGGTCGATCCACAGGAGTTACGTGGTCAAGATAGGTGACAGATTACCAGTTGCAGTGTCACGCTACAACCAGAGGGACTAGTCTCTATGCTTTCCCAAAAACAGTTCAAAAACCAAATTCCAAACAAAATCCAAATCCAAGCATGAGCTAAATGGAGCTTACACTTAACCCTAACCTAGTTTGCTTACTGAAATCAGAAGTATAATTCAGTAACAGAAACAAACAAGATCAATCTCAAAAACATCGAAGCATTCAAACATCAAAATACCGAAAAACATCAATAAAATTGTAACCGAATGATTAATTGAATAAAACTCAGATCAAAACATCCAAAACAGTAAACCAACGAAAATCGGAAGTTCTAACCTAATGCTAATGGTTGTCACACCCAAATACACCAAGCTAAACTACTAAAACAACTAAATTAATATGAAAACTAAGTGAAGAAACATAAATACCACGAATGGTGACTGAAAACCGAAACTTGGAGTCAAAGAAGCCTTAAGTCCACCTTATGGGTCGTTTCTTGCCTGCTGATTTCGACCTAATGGCCTCTATTTATAGTTGTGGAAATTTAATGCCCGCGTCGCGCAACTTTGAATTAGGAGAATTACAGCAAGAACCGGTCTATATTTCTAATGAATGTTTAAAGCCACGTAGGATATGTAACCGACTCTCAAATGCCGGTTATAGTGCCTTTGATTGGGCGGTTTCGAAAATATAAGGGTTAAATTAGGCTGTTTCGAAAACATAAGGGTTAAATTAGACGGTTTGGAAAACATAAGAGTTTTAATGTACAAAAAAATATATAGTGGTTTTTTCGGATATATAACGAAAATAGTTTGAGTTTTTGTGAGATTATCCTTAAATAAATTTGGTAGAAAGAATTCCTTCAAACAATTATGTTCTAAGCATTTCTAATGATACTGTTTTAACATGCGCGGCAATTTTGGGATAAATACTTGTGTTCTTTGTATTTTTGCCAATTTCATGGAAGTTCGATTTCAAAGTTGGAGACCCTAACTATAAATTAAATTGATACGATTACGAAAGTAAAATAAAGAATGTTTGTTAAAGACAATGAACTTCATCACTACTTTGCCATGGATGCATACTTTTATTTTTGTTTTGCATTACTTTTTCATTCATCTCTAACTTTGTTGTAAAACTTATATGGATTTAAATAGGAGAATATTGTACCGCATCATATTGTACAAAATATAGTTTGAAGAAAACTAACATATTGAGAATGACTTCTTAAGAAACTAAATTTTTTTTGATGAAATAGCATTTGCAGGATGCACTCTCCTAAAAATAGTTGGCTGCCTTCCACCACAGACAAAAAATAAGTCCTCACTCCTCATACGAAATAAAGAATAGTCTGAAGAAAAGTGTAGTATTTCCATTTCCTACACCTTTAGGTTCTTGCAATGTTGCAACATAGGGATAAATGTATTTTATCCAAAAAAGATTATTTTAGATGATAACGTTGGTATTTGAAAGTGAACCCTACAACTCAAGTGATCCAAATGCAGCATAGTCCATTATCCCCCAAAGGCTGTAAAATTATATTTTCACATCATTTTGCTTTAGAGAGTATTTATTCGACTTTGCTTCAGAGAGAATTGTTTGCGAAAAAGGAAAGCAGAAAATACAAAATAATAAAAAAAGAAAAGAAAAAAAAACTCTAAATATGGAAGGATTTTTACAGGACTACACTTTTGGCCCATGAGCCGACTTTTTCACAGCCCAAGCTATTTTTTCGCAGCTCACGAAGGTTTTCTACAAGCAATTTTAGTCAAAAGTCAAAACAACATCATTATATATATATATATATATATATATATATATATATATATACAATTGTTGCCTTTATGAACAGTACCACTTTAGTTTTATTACAATTTTTACTCCTGTAGTTTTAATTTGTATAATTATATTTTTAGTCCCTATAGTTTTAATTTTTATTAATTACAATTTTGGTCCCTATAGTTTTGTTTACCAGTTTAACATTATTACAGTTTTGATCCCTGTAGTTTTAATTTGTTGACTTCCTTAACCGCAGCAACGCGCGGCTCCTTTCCACTCGTTTCAAACAATTGATGAGATTTTTCTAAGGCGTATATGGCTTTCACATGCGGAAATCCTGACTGCTTAGATCATTATCTTTCATTTTGACAAAAAAACTTAGAAATTATATGAATTAATTAGCTTTATTTGTCATTTTCTCAAATTGAAATTACATAAAAATATATAAATCTAAAATAAGATGAGACGAAATTTGGCAATCGAAAACTGCATTCAATTTTGATGCAAATAAATAGTATCACGTCAATATCGTTATTTATACAAAAAATGATAAAAAAATAAAATGATGTTAAAGATTAGTTTAAAGTACAGAGTTTGACTTTAATACGTGAATGCGTAAATTACGTAAGATGCTTTGGATTATTCGATTGACTTTTTGAAAAGAATGACACAGCCCCAAAACTTTTAAAAGTATATATTATTTGAGTCCGTTCATAAAATCTTCAATACACCAAATTGTTTATCAAGTTGCTACGATGATTATGTATATGTGTACAAAGAAGTTAAAAAAACATTGTAAAAAAGTTATAAATAAATTTTTTAAAGAATTGTAAAAAGGTTTAAAAGTGGTAGGGACTGAAATAGAAAACAGAAAAAGAAAAACGAAAGATCCAAAAATATTTAACATGAAGTGTAGGGGCAAATTTACATATTTTATTTTCCGTACGGTGCCCTCGTTGGTACTTGGAAGTACAACTTTGACTTTGATAAGTACAGTCGTGGACTACGTTAGATGCTTTGGATTATTCGAATGACTTTAAAAAACAAGACATGAATATATTATTTTCAACTAATCAGCATTAAATTTATACATATGGTCTGTTCATAAAATTGCCATAAATTATTAAATTGTCAACTTAGATTTGCTATGACGTTCCTTTTCCTATTAAAAACTAAGTGTACTTTGAAAAAAAACAACAAAGTTGATCTACATGACGATCGCTCATTATTTAATCACTAACGAGTGGGTCCCCGTGCTCCGCACGGGTTCCTTTTCTTCTATTGGGTCCGGATGCGCTGGTTTTGAAGTTATGGGCAGAATAAAAGTAGGTTGCTATTTATTGCATTTAGCCAAAAAAGAATTACATTGTCCCAAAAAGCTAATCGGAGGAAAACATACAACCAAAAGTAGGAAGCGAAAAAAGATACCCCATTCAGAGAATCTAAGCAACTTTTGGTACTACTCTTCACTGCCCACTTGAAGACGAATCAAAAACCCCCAAATCTATTTCTTCAATCCGATTCAAACAAACCCCACAAAACTTCACACATCACTTTTAACCGTAATCCGATTCAAACAAACCCCACAAAACTTCACAGATCACTTTTAACCGTTAACCGGTAAGTGTTAAGTGGTAACAGTAACCAATAATATAATAGAAACAAAGAAGAAAGAGAAATGGGTGGTTGAAGGAAAACCAGAAGAGATTATTACTAATTGCAAAAGTCCTGCATTTATGCCTACGCCTGCATGAAAAACAGAGTTGTTGATGATTAACCATCGCTACTGCTGCTGTTAAAAAATGATGGTAAATGTTTTTCCCAGAGATATAGAGTTATTATAAAATTCAAATCTCGGTTGTACATTGTGCATTAAAGGATGTACCTTCCGACTGAATCTGATATAGACAGGGACCAACCCAGGTCCGAGTATTATACTCCTATACGTAATATATATATATATATATATATATATATATATATATATATATATATATATATATATATATATATATATATCTCGAGGCCGAATAACTCTACCAGGTTTTGTGAATTTACCTTTCCACCCCCTCTCCCTTGCAGCTACCATATCATCCCTCTCTTTTGATCCACCATCATCTACACAGCAAGAAAAGGCAACCATGTCCTATAAAAATTATTTTTGTTATACCTCAGTTTAATAATATATAAACCAGACTCAGTTACGAAAACTGGTGGTTTTTACCGGCTTTAGTATAAAAATGGAACTTTCTGCAATTTTGATCCTTATTGGAAGGTTCCATATCAATTTTGGTCCATGTGTTGTTAAGTATATTTTGTCAAGTTGTAAAAGTTACCGTTTTGCCCTTCTTTAACCTTTATATACCACAGGGACCAAAAAAGAAGCGCAAAACGGATATTGTTACGTATTTAACAAAACGGATGTCAAAGTTAATGACACAAGATAAAATTTGATATGAATCCTTGTAGTAAGGACCAAACTTGTAAAGGTTTCATTTTTGGGCTAAACCAGGTAAAAATTACAAACCACAGGAATAAAAAAAGGAAGGCAAAATGGTAACTTTTACAATTTTAACATATAAGGCTGTTGAAGGTAACGACACAGTGACAAAAATCAATATGAAACGTTGCAATGAAAGCAGAAAATGCAAAAGATCTCATTTTTGGACTAAACCTGGTAAAATTCACATACCAAGAGAACCATAAGAGAAGGCCAAAACGGTAATTTTCTAAAGTTTACAAAAAGAGTTGTTAAAGTCGAGGAGACAGGGGCCAAAATCAATATAAGACGTTGTAATAAGAAACAAAAAACCGAAAGTTTTTTTTGTTCGGACTAAACCGATAAAAATCACATACCACAAGGATAAAAAAAGAAAAGCAAGATGACCAACTTTATAAATGTAACAAAAGGTCTGTTAGAGTTAATGACAGAGGAACCAAAACTGTTATGAAAAGTTGCAATAAAGATCGACAACGCAAAAGGTTTTATTTTTTGGAATAACACCTGAAAAAATCACGTAACACAAGGACCATTTAAAATTTACTCTACAAACTACGAACTGATAAAAAAACTATAAGTGTACAGACCTCCTCAAAGCGCAGATGAACAGATATATACTTGCCAACATTGTTTGCACTGCGTGCTTTCATTCTTGAAACCAAAGTTTCACCCATTGTCAGAAAAGGGCTTGAAAACCTTAAAGCTTCATAATCTGCTAAAGAGCGAAGCCTTTGAACATCAAGAGGTGCATCAAATGATAATCGATTTGCATACGGTGAAATCCTATAAATAATATGGTAATTAGAAGTAAATAGACTTACTTTTCGTCTAGAATCCTAACTCCCGAAAGCTGGCGATGATGAAAAAGTGCAATATTGTCAACAATTATTTGCTTTTTTAGGTATTTATAGCCATTGCCCTAATCCTAGGAGATAGTATTTACAATCTAGTAAAAATTATCGCCATTTCCATTAAAGCAATATGGAAGAATTCCATTAAACCACAAAATCTCCCTACAACAAAAGAGAATCTAGATAAGATTGAATTTCATTTGCATGTGTATACGATCAACAAATGGTTAATTTTCAAAAAAACATACACAATCAAATACCCAAAAAAATCACCATTATAACCGGTTGGATTGAAACTACAGTCTTAATATAGATTCTTTGAAATTGGTGTGAAAAAAGTATAGAAAACTTGTCTAGAATCCCTCAAATCTTTGCAGATTCAAAAACAACAAAAACGCAATTGGAAGAAAAAAAGAGAGACTGCGTATTCCTAAAAGACAATATCCATGGCGACGATGCATATAATTTTTCCGCCATTAAAATGGTACCTGATTCTATGGTCGTACATCATCACTCCCGCCCTAGCTTTCTGCAACTCATACGGGACCGGTCTCACAGACTGGAGTCTCGCTTCAACATACGGCAAAATTGGCCTATTCATAATCGCATCAATGACCAGCAGTCCCATTAACAAAAATTCCTAAAATAAAGCCATTTTCACTTTTGCCAAATTACACATTAAAAGGGGAAATAAAGAAACAAAATCCCATCCAAACAACATTTAACCAAAGTAAATGAACTATAACCAAAAACCAAAAACACCATAACCACATACCACCACATGTAATACTCACTCCTTTACTTGTAAGATCTGCGGTTGACGCACCGGCTCCTCCTACCAGCGCCGTTGTTCCTTGTTCACTCTTCCCGTCGTAACTGCAATTTCAAATTCGATCACATCCAAACTTTGAATTAAAATTAAGATCTATCTATTCTTATGGATTACAATAGCTGTTTTTGGGCATTCTTGCGGATTACAAAGCTTCATTTTTCAAATTTCGTTCCAAGAAGTTAAGGGATTTGATTCGTGATTCAGAATTAGTAAGAAGATTTATACCTGGATTGGAATTTGCGATTGCTATGACCTGAAAATCATATTAATTTCATTAATTTTAAGTTAAGTTGAAGAAGTAGAAGAAAATCAAGGGTTTCGCAAGCCCAAAGAAGATTTATACCTTGATTGGAATCTGCGGGATGGGAGCAGGGGCCACCTTGCTGAATAGGCGTACAATCGGCTCCACCGGTTCCGCAAGCCCAAGCGGACGAAGGCGTCATCGCCGGATTAGCAGCAAATCCAAAAAAAAAAAGAAGAGAAAAAGCACCTTACTAAGCAACCAAAACCTGCAACGCAAAAGAGAGGAGGTGAGTGAATGGATGCAAAGTATTTATTAAGATCCACAAAGGCATGCAATTCATAAAACCATAAGGACAAAGATTATTTCAAACCCAAATCAATTCGTTGCTTGAAAAGAATCAGAGACGTATAGAGAGAAGCAAAAAAAAAACCACAAACGATGCAAACTCTGATAGTCGCAACTACGAAAATCGACGCAACAAAATAGGAAATAATACCTGCGAGATAAACAATAACCGTACCCCGATCGGAGATAAGTTAAAACCGCTGACATGGAAAGCGAGAGGAAACCAGGAGAAGAAGTTGGATGTCATCTATGGAATACGGTAATTCGACTGAGGGGATACGAAAGGATTGCAAACGTCGAAATAAGCGGCAGCCAACACGTGTCCTATCCATGAAATGAAGCAGTGAACCCAACCCATTTAAACAACAAACCAAAAATAGGCGTGACAGGCGAAAAAAAATCGGATGTAACATACGGGAAAATGACGCTTTTTAATTAATAGAGTAATAAGTTAGCATAGCCATAGACTTGTGCTGAGACAACCCTAACATAACAATCATTAAAGTTACCCGAGAACTTAAAAACTAACTTTATTTCTTATAATACACATGCTGGAATCACAATAATTAGCCACACATAAAAATGGGATCACTATAAATGGATCAGCAAGCGATTACCTAAATTCTTTAAAAAAGTAACCAAATATCAAATTTATTTGAAAACTTGAGTTACCTCCTGTATGAGGATCAACAATGAACTTTCTCATGCAGTCAACAAAGTTGGTCCCGTTAAAAGGATCTCCACCAATGCCTAAATATGTGGATTGGCCTAACGTCAACAAAATGAAAAAAAAACATTCAAAAAGTTGAATAGAATGTATTTCAAATTCAACATAAGCAATTATACTTAAACCAAGCATAAAATAAAAACTCAAGCAAACCTAATCGGTGTAGGCTGTGTTTGAGATAAAACTTGTTGATGATTATTCTCTTGCTTTTCTCGAGTCAAAGTCCATTCCTGCAGAAACAAAAACAATATAAAGAAAAAAATCCAAATAAAATATTTAGTTCATTATGATCGGCTACACATATCATTGATGAAAGAATACAAAACTTTAGAGAAAGATACAGCCTGCACTTAATTATGATCGATTCCTTTGGAGAGAAACTGATGATGATTGGAGGATTCAGCAAGTACAACACCACCATTGTTGCAGCTGCTTTGAACATACCAGGGCAGGTTGGACCAATTAGGCGAGTTTATGATTTTTTGAAAAGGTCAGCCTTTACCCGAACCTGTATGCATATAATTATAAAAGGAAGCCAAGGATTTAAGAAGTGAGTTTAACTTTAGATATACGTTGTTTTGGCTCTCCTATGGAAACAAAAATCAACCCAGGACTGTAAGCCATAAAGTACTGGAGCTGTGCTCTGGAAACATTGAAATCCAAGCATCTACTGCAAAAACGAAGGAGAGTAGTGTGTAACATATTGCCATTATTAGTAAAAAATCATGCAACTACGTACAATCTAATACAAATAATCCTTGCTGGTTAACTATCAAATTAAACAAAATAACAACACATATGAACTTCATTTTTATCAGTAAACAAAGCCAAAAACGTTTGAAAAAAAATCACAAACTGAAGTAAGTGCGGAAACCAGATTTGTTTCTCTTCCACATCTAAACAGGTATGCATCTACGCATGTCAATGAAAGGAACTGTAAGCAGTACAAAATTGGACTAAATAAGCTCCGATTCCAAACCAGAATCTCGCAGAAATGAGCTTCTAAAACCTAAAATTCAGCTCTAGCGATCGAATTGCCTTTAGTAGCCTCAACCTAGCAATCTGCCTGGGGAAATATCAACTAAACAACCAAAATCAAAGTAAAGAAGAACTTACCGTGTTTCAATTATTGGGAAAACAACCAGAAATCGATGGATTCGAGAGAGCGGATTGGGACATCGAGGAGCAATATTAGTAAAGTATGTATTTTAATTTTTGTTATCCAAAATAGATCGCCGGTGTTGCGGTGCTTTGGCTATCTGGTCATCGATGTTAGTCTCCCGCCTCCAAAGAAAACTCTAAATACGCTGAAAAAACAAACAAACATGCAGCACCGATCAAGGAGGAAAACGTACCAAAGAAACCTACCAACAGCATGGGATGAAAGGGTTTTACCTGCAATTGAACTGAAGATGCAACCAATCAGAAGAAAGAAGTTACAATCGGTAAACAATCGAATTCACTAAATACCCCCCAGCGATTGATTGAGGTTCGGATTGGAAGAGGTAGAAGATCGATTGTACAAAGGAAAAAGCGACACGCAGGGTTTGTCAAAGAGGCGTGGCAGGTGGCGGCGGTTTGGATCGACTGCGTCGGCAGGGAGGACGACCGGAAGAACTCGACTGATGAAGGCGGAGGGCAGGGCTTTCTTCGGTAGTCGCTGAGAGAAAAAGGGAGAGACGGGAGAAGCTGGAAGAAACTCGCAGAGTGGTGTGGTGAAGCGGTGACGGACGGCAATTCGACGGAGTTGTTGTGCAAGCAGTGAAGAGGAATGAGAGGCAAGCGGTGGAGACTGGAGAGGATAAAGAAGGATCCACGAACCCGAGAAACCGACCCATACCCGAAATAGGACCCGCGTGTCACAAGACAAAAAAAAACGTACACCGTCAAAACCAAAATGACGGTTTTTAATATATAGATTAATATGAAGGTGATATACCAAAACAAAAGATAGCAAAGATTAGTTAAATTTCATGAGAATTAGGTTTTGATATTAAGAAGCCAGTATTATATCGTCTAATACTTGGGTATTTTGTTATTTTTATGAACTGCGGATTATATATATATATATATATATATATATATATATATATATATATATATATATATATATATATATATATATATATATATATATATAGTTATGATCTTTTGAGAACCACAAGTCCCCCGAGAACTCCCAAACCGATATTTTTTTCAAAAAACCGACCACATAGGCCTCTAAATCGCTCAAATAGGTGCCGGGTCGCTCAAAAAAATTTCCGAAAAAAACGACTTTTTTTTTTTTAAAATTTGCACATGTGCAAAAAAAAAACTTTGCACATGTGCAAAGTTTTTTATACGTACACTTTTTTGAAATTTTATTTTACAGAACGCCTTAAATATATGTTATAAAGACATCCTTAAAAAAACTTGAAAAAAAATGTACGTATAAAAAAGTTTGCACATGTGCAAATTTTTTTTTTTTGCACATGTGCAAATTTTTTTCAAAAAAAAAAAAAAAGTCGTTTTTTCGGAAATTTTTTTCAGCGACCCGGCACCTATTTGAGCGTTTTAGAGGCCTATGTGGTCGGTTTTTTGGAAAAAAAATATCGGTTTGGGAGATATATGATTGATCTAAAAGGAGTTGGGAGTTCTCGGCTTCTCGGGAGACTTGTGGTTCTCAATAGATCCTAAGTATATATATATATATATATATATATATATATATATATATATATATATATATATATATATATATATATATATATATATACATATATATATATACATATATATATATATATATATAGGATCGGTGAAGACTCCAATTTTGGTAAGGATTGTGAGAACAAATCTGGACATCTAATCATGAAAAATGAGTGGCTAAGATTCATTGTGAAAAATTGACACATTTTAAAAGATTCTTGTCACAATCTCGTTTGCTGGTTTTTTTTTTTATTTTATTTCACAAACTTTGTTTTTGGGCCATAATTTGTTTTCTTTGTAAAAAAAATTCTGAAAAAACTAAAGTTTTTAAAATTTAATTCTCTACAAAACAAGCACCATCATGAAAATTTGAAAAAAAAATATGTTTTATTTTTTATTTTTATAAAAAATCAAAAATTAAAAAAAATTCTTTAAAAAGTATGAAAATTTAAGGGATCATTGTAGATATTATATTAGTAAGTTTGAAAAAAGAATTTTTTTTTGAAAAAAAGGTTTTTTAAGTATTCATTTTTATATTTTTAAGTAAAAAACTCATCAAAATAGCAAAAAAGTATACATGATCCAAAAATATTAAGAACCAAAATATGTTTTATGATTCAAACTGTTATAAACTAATTATTTTATGAATAAAAAATTATCAAAATATCAAAAATATATACATGATCCAAAAATATTAAAACCAAAATATGTTTTATGATCCAAAACTTGAGATCAAAGATTCAAAATTCGTTATTATCCAAGATCCAAAACTCGTTATGATCCAAAACGAGTTAAAAAAACATACAATGACAAAAGTAAAAAAAACTGGAAAAAAAACGATAAAAGAAAAAAAATGAAAAAAAACCTGAAAAAGAACTAAAATAAAAACAAAAATAACTGAAAAAATTAAAAATTAAAAAAAAACTAAAAATAATATTTAAAAAAAATAATAATAACGAAAAAAATAAAAAATCCAACTAAATTATGTTGTACAGACGTGAGTAACATATGATTATATCATCGAGTCCGTATTACGTTTCATGGACGAGCGCCACATGCGATTACATCAAATCCAATAATTACGTTTGACGTTATTGTATTTAAGGAAATCAGTGGACGAGAATTTTCCTTGCAGTACTCACCAGATCCGGACCATATATATATATATATATATATATATATATATATATATATATATATATATATATATATATATATATATATATATATATATATATATATATATATATATATATATATATATATATATATATATATACATATATATATATATATATATATATATATATATATATATATATATATATATATATATATATACATATAGGATTGAGATCATGAGAGAACCTAAAAAAACCTAGGAACCTAGGAACTTTTTTTCTACACAATATTTTTAAAAAAAATTGCATCCAATTTTTTTATTTAAAGCGTCTCAGAGATTTCTAAACCCTAAACCCTAAACCCTAAACCCTAAACCCTAAACCCTAAACACTAAACCTAAATCCTAAACCCTAAACCCATATGAAAAAAAAATAAAAAAATGATTTTTTTGCATCCAATTTTTTTATTTAAAGTGTCTAAGAGATTTCTAAACCCTAAACCCTAAAACTAAACCCTAAACCCTAAACCCTAAACCCTAAACCCTAAACCTTAAACCCTAAACCCTAAACCTAAACCCTAAACCCTAAACCCTAAACCCATATGAAAAAAAAAATTAAAAAATGACTTTTTTGAAATTTTTTTTTTGATATCTTCTAGATGCATCATAACAAAAATTTTGGTATATTTTTTTTTGAAAAATATTGTGTAGAAAAAAAGTTCATAAAATGGGTTCTTAGGTTCCTAGGCTTTTTTAGGTTCTCAATTGAACTTTACTCTATATATATATATATATATATATATATATATATATATATATATATATATATATATATATATATATATATATATATATATATATATATATATATATATATATATATATATATATATATATATATATATATAAACCTGTAGCAATGAACTATAGGATAAAAAAACGTTACATATAAAAAAATAAGTAAAGACGGATTACATAACCATCTATTCCAATACATTTTGCACTCTTTGTGTCTAGTACTAACCAAAAAAAAGACATAGAAACAATGTCGTTAAAATCTTGTCCTTGTTGGGTTCAGCCGTTCTAAACACAAAGTTGTTGCTAAACTTCTACTCACTGCATCAAAGCACTTCTTTTTCAAAGCATCCAAAGAAGATGAATCCTACAAAGAGATAAGGGTAGCAATCGAGATATCCGCTGGACATAAATGCTGCACGAAAATCCAATCCGGTTCCATATAGGCATGAACGAGGGACAAGATGTGAACAAATGCTCCTTAGTCTCGACAATTCCATCACACAATGGGCAAAGCACAGACAGAATGTCAAAGCCTTTATCACGAAGATTTAATCGGATGAGAATCCGATTAAGAGAAATGAGCCAAATAAGAACGTTCACTTTTATGGAAACAAAATTATTCCATCTAGTAGAATGCTCACTTGTGGTCAAAGTGTTGGCGTCCAAATAAAGATGGGTCAAAGAAACCAAAAAATAACCAAAAGTATCAAGGTCCCACATTAGCCGATCTCGATTCTCCGAGAAGCTCTACCCATGGATTTAGGCAATCAAGTCAATTCACTGGGAACCCTTAGTAGGGTTGTAACCTGTTTCGGAACCAGAATAACCCGTTAACCGAATAAGCAAGGAATCAGGACCGCAACTGGACCAAACTCCTCCTATCTGACTCTAGTTTGGTTCCGGGTTCAGTTCAGTTTTTTAGTCCAAACACTCATCCTTATTTTCGAAACCGGATTGAACCGGACCGGAAATAAAATAATCGGTAACCGAATAAGCAAAAAATTGAGGACCAGAACCGGACCAAACTTCCCCTATCTGATTCTAACTGGTATCGTTTCGGTTTTTCGGTTCAAACGCTCACCACTAACCCTCAGAACCCCTCTCGATTGCCTCTTGAAAGGGACTCTTCATTCCGCTCCAAGACTGAATACCCTGTATTCGTATCTAGCGTATAAATTCTAGGATATTTGTCTTTAAGAGAACATGTTCCAAGTCAAAACATCTGACAATAAGTTGGTATTCTTTACATGACCAACTTTGATTTTACAAAGCTCTTGTAAATCCACCCCTTAAGATTGTAGCTGGCTAATAGCTCGAATAATATTGACCAACGGACCTTGTGAAGATCGAGTGTAAATGATACTTAATGTGTTTAAGAAACATAGACGTCCAATGCTTTAAAGTAGTGATATTGCCCAAAATGAGTAACCTTAAATATGAGACAACTAAAATTTATAAAGTCTATAAATTAATATTAATGGTTATTGTGAAAGTTTATAAAGTCTTTGAATTAATATGTGAATCGTGTGCAAAAAGGGTAAATTGGTCAATAGTGACATCTCAAGTCTTATGCTTTGTTATAATATGTTATATGTTATTATGATCATTAGAATTGAGTTTAATAAGATAAAGGCAAATATAGAAACATTTGGTTAAAAATGGTAAAATTTGAATTTTTCATTGTATCAGAGGTAACTTTAGAGCCGAATAGATTAAGACTTGTATGAATTCATCTATAGAGGTCCTAAGGAAAGTTGTTAAGCACATTCTTACATTTCTATGGATATAAAATTCATAAAGTTCGGGATTAATATGACCAAATTATGGATATTGTTAGGAATTAATTTAGTTGGTTTAATCTTTGCATTTTATAGGGACTAAATATGTTAAAAATCAAAGATATAGGCTGTTTATGGGGTTTTCGGTTAGAACCGTTCGGTCTGGCCTTTTTGTTGTTCGGCCCATGTGGCTTGGTTGTTCGGTTCATAGGCTTAGGGTATAAGTATGTGTCGAATGCACCCTTTGTAAGGGTTGGTCCTTGTTAGTTATTGTGTTGTTTTGGAGCTCTAGAGATCATTGCAAAAACTCTCACAAGTTCAAGCAGCCACACCTTATGTACTTGACAATTTCTCAATAAAATTGTGTGCATTGAAGGTAATTAGATTATGTTCTTATTTTGTGATTGATACCATTGAAGATCTAGTGTATTTGGGACCTACAATTGGTATCAGAGCTTGAAAACTTTTGTTTTTAAGTTTTTGGTATCAATCTCATATTACCTTTGCTTGGATTTTGAAGATTTGAAGGTTTTTGGATTGTTTTTGGACGTTTTTGATCGAGATTTGGTGTTTTTGTGCTTAATGTTCTTGGTGTTCTTGATAATCTTTAAGCAAAATCATAAAAATCACGTTTTTGATCTTAAAAACGTCATTTGCGAAGTTGTTTGTGAGATCCAGATCTGATTCAAGTTGTTCGGTCATGCTCCAATGGTTGTTCGGCGGCGGCGCTGTAGCTTCTAGGGTTTTAAAGGCTGTTCGGTTAAAGCTGTGGTTGTTCGGTCCGACTGAGTGTTGTTCAGTCAGCCCATTTAGAGTTCTTCGGTGTTGCTTTAGGGTTTCAGATTTTTGGTTGATTTTTGTTGTTCGGTTCTAATTACTCGCGCAGTTACTCAGTTCTTTTGTTGTTCGGTGGTTTCTCGGTGTGTGTTGTTTGGTCCAAGATTGAATTGTTTCTCGGTCAAGTTGTTATTCGGCCAAGTGGTCATTTCTCGCTTGAAGTGTTTCTCGCCCAAGATTGTTTGGTGTAGTGAAGAGTTGTTCGGTCCACTCGCAATTTAATTTTTGTGATAATTTTGAAGCGTTTTCAAGACTCATTCCCGATGGATTCTGCTATGTCAAACGTTAACAATGACCTCGATTCCGTTATGGGTACCGTTACCCGTATTCCCCGATTGATCAAAGTTGAAGGTTTTACCGAATGGAAATACAGATTCGAACAATATATCAAAATGAAAGATGTCAAACTTTGGAGAAGTTACTTACGTCCACCAGTCAGAATTACCATAACCAGAGGCGATGTTGTGGTTGATAAGCCGTTTGAAGAATATTCTGATTTGGACTTTGAGAAGGTCGAACTTGATCAGAAAGCTCTTGCTACTCTGTCTATGGCACTCTCACCTGAAATTGCTTAGGGTTTCCGTGAGTACCAAACTGCTAAATCTCTGTGGGACGCTTTGATTGGTGTCTATGAAGGAAATGAGGATATGAAGCAAAGCATAAAGGATATGCTTCGTCAAAGATTCAATCTGTTTAATCACATCATTGGAGAATCTCTTGAAGCTCAGCTACAACGTTTCATCACTCTTCACACTGAGTTGTCCATTGCTGGTATCACCTTTCCAAAGATTGATGTAAACAAAAAGCTTCTCAATTATCTTCTAAGAAGCTGGGACATGAACGTGGCAGTCATCAAGAAAACCAAAGACTTTGCTAGACTATCACTTTATGAGATTATGGCTATTATCAAATCTTGTGACATGGATGACAAACAGAGAGAGATGAACCATATTAGTTCGTACCAGTCAGCTAACATTGGAACTTCAACAAACAATGCTTTCTCCGTTCAAACTACTGGTCAAGCCACTACTAAAGTCCAAACTCAATTCTAACCTGTTTCATCCCAGTGGTACCTCAAGCTCCATCTATTGCTGTTTCTTCTGTCAAGACCCCAACTCCTACTCAAACTCTTCCAAAAGGTGCTGAAGAATCTTGGTATGATAGCTGGTCTCCTGAACTGTTACAATGCACTTGTTGCTGGTGAATTGTTTCATCCCATGACTGCGGGAGACCTTGATCAAATCAATCCTGATGACTTGGAAGAAATGGACATCTCTTGGCACATTGCTATGGCGGTGCATAGGGCCAAGAAATTCACTTAGAGAACTGGAAGAAATAGTTGGGTGAACAACAATGGAGAGAGAAAGGTGAGTTTTGGCAAAGCTAATCTAAGATGTTTCAACTGTAACGAGCCCGATCATTTTGCTCGTGAGTGTACCAAGCCCAGAATGGAGAATCCAGATAGAACCATGGTACCTGTTGGAACAAACAATCGTGAAGCTGCTCAACTTCAGAATACAAAAAGGGCGATGGTGGCTCATCAGTGCACATGGGAGGATCAGTTGCAGGACCTGAATCTGAATGGAGAGGGTAGAGCTCATTTGGCTCAAATTGAAGGATAGATGGACGTGGATGCAGCTGAAAGAGAGATGATGGATTTGCAGTTTGCTTTCATGGTCTCTACTACTCCTACTGGTGATGAGGTTAGTGAAGTTTCTTGCTCTTCTCAATCTTGCATCAATACAATTGCTAAATATCGTGAGTTGAATGAGAACTTAGTTAAAGAAATTTTTGATTTAGAAAACCTCGTCCATAAACACAAAAAGAAATTAAGACCCCTTCAGGAATCCTTAGATGCTAAAACTTTAGATTATCTTAAAATTCAAGATGAACTCACCATAAAGAATTGCCATCTTAAGTTTGCTAATGAAGACATTGCTAGATTAAATGCTGAACTAGATACATTAAAATCAGAATTTCAAAATGCTGAATCAACTTTTAAGAAAGTATATGTATCTAGTGAAGTAGTTGAATCTATACTTGAAAAACAAACTAAATGGTCAAACATACACGATGAAGGTATTGGATATAGTGCTGTTCACCCTCCATATAATAATAATTTTACTCCATCCCCGGCCATTGAAGAATCAGAAGAATGTTTTTTTTGTCAAATTATATTCAAAAGAATACATCTAGCACCGCTGAGAGTTCTGAAATGAAATCTACTGATGTTTCTATCTCATGTGCAGATAAATTAAAAATGAAGATTGAGGATGTTGAAGATTCGCCTGCTATTAATCTTGATAAAACTTGTTTGAAGACTAATTTTGTTGATTTGTGTGATGATGTGAAACTTGACACTAAGATTTCTGTTGATTCTAAAATTTCATGTGATGCTGTTTTAAAAACTACTAGGAAAACTGTTTTGGTTGATAAATCTGTTGCATGCTTGTGTGTGTGGAAATAATTTGCATATATCTGGACCTAGACAGAATTCCAATGTACCTTTAAAAAGACAGACTTGTTTCAATTGTGGAATTGCTGGTCACATAGCCAGAAATTGTCCCCGACACTTGTATGCTTCTCAAAATGAACAGGTTTGGCAGAATGTACCAAAAGGGAAATCTCATAAGAGAAAACCCTCAAGGTATCGTTCTATAAAGAAAAATCAAAATAACACAAATGCCTAGAATCGAACTGCTTCTAGAAGTAACTATGTCTTACCAACCTTTGTAAGATCAAAGTCATTTCAAGAATCAACTTCTAGTAGTTCTGATTATACTTCAAATGTAAATGTTCCCATTTGGTCAAAAGATAAACGTTTTAAGCCAAATGTTAAATGGGTTCCTAAAGGCAGTGTTAAAAAATTTTCTAATGTTTCACCATTATTTGATCAACGTGACATGAGTTTTGAATCAGTTAAATGTCTTGATAGTGAAGGTCAACCCAGTTTCCGTATGGACTGGGTGCCTCAATCTAATTGATCCCGCAACCTGTGCAGGAACAGTTACGGAGGAATATCAGCAGACCTTAGTATGTTGATAGTGGCTGTTCTAGGCACATGACAAGCGACATGTCCCAACTTCATAACATTGAAAAATTTAACGGGGGATGTGTTTGCTTTGCGGGAGGTGAAAAAGGAATGATCACGCAGAAAGGGACGGTGTCAAATGGTGTGTTGAAATTTGAGAACGTCAATTTTGTACCTGAGCTCAAGCACAGTTTGCTGAGCGTTTCTCAAATATGCAACAAGGGTTTTCAACCCATTTCACAAAGAAGGAATGTCTGATTCTTAAAACCGGTGTAGTCATTCCAGAGGAGTGGATTCTTGTTCGATCTGAACGAAAGAGCAATGCTTACATCATCGACATGAATCACAACACTCCAGAAAACGTCACCTGCTTATTCTCAAAAGTTGCTGAACAAAGCGCGATGTTGTGGCATAAACGTCTTAGTCATGCCAATGCAAAGAATCTGAATCGTCTTGCAAAGAACAACATGGTTCAAGGACTTCCAATCAAGGACTTCATCACATTTGAGAAATGTGTTGCCTGTGCTCAAGGCAAACATCACAGAAAGCCACACAAGCCCAAACTAATCAATTCCATTGATTCGATACTTCAGCTGATTCACATGGATCTCTTTGGCCCGGTTAATATTCTTAGTCTCAATCATAGTTTAGTTATTATTGATGATCACTCACGTTTTACCTGGGTTTTCTTCTTAAAGAACAAAAGTGAAACTCCAGATCTGGTCATTAGATTCATCAAGCTCATTGAAAATCTAAAGAATCAGAAGCTGAAAGCCATTAGATTCAACAATGGAACAGAATTCAAGAATGCAGTTCTAAACAAGTTTTGTGCAGATAAAGGTATCCTGCGTCTGTGTCAGTATAGTGCTGCTCGTACTCCGCAACAGAATGGTGTTGCTGAGCGTCGAAACAGAACTCTTATTGATGCTGCACATACCTTACTGTGTGATTCTAAATTGTCGGTGATATTTTGGGCGGAAGCCATCAACACAGTCTGTTATGTTCAGAATCGGTCATCATCAACAAACCTCAAATGAAGACACCTTACGAGATTCTCTATGGTCTCAAGCCTAATGTTTCACATTTCTATACCTTTAGCTGCCCTTGCACTCTTCTTCATCTTGAAGCTACTCCGAAGTTCAACTCCAAAGCGGATGATTGCTACTTCGTTGGATATGCAAGTAAAACTACGTATCGAGTGTACAACAAGGCGACAAAGCAGATTATGGAATCATATGATGTTCGCTGGCTAGAAGAGAATCCAACTGATGCTCGTGTTGGACCCGACTGGTTGTTTGATTATGCTGAATTGTTTAAACCTTTCTTTGTGGTTTCTGATGTTGTTTCAGGCACACAACCAGGCCCTAGTGGAATCAACAGAGAGGATGCTGAAGATCTCATTCCTGATCTTATCACTCCGTCAGTCATTCTTGAAGATCCCATTCCTAATGACGGTGCATCTCCTGATTCTGCTACCGTAACTGAAGATGCTCCTATAGTTTCATCCCAAATTGCTGGAGATACCCCAGTTGTTGAACAATCAGCTACTCATGAAGATGTTATTCAACCTGAACCTGCTGCTCTTTTTGACTCTACTCTCATGGATTCTCTCTTCCCTGAAAGAATTCCTGATGAGTACATTGCAAGTACCTCTCATGATTTCAGAGATTCTGATAGAGGTTCTTCATGCTTAGATAGAGTTGAGAATATAACCAATCTTCCGGTTTCAACTACTTCGCTCCAATATGTTGTTCCTTCAAGAATTCAACGGGACCATCCAATTGATAACGTTATTGGCCCTCTGGATGATGGTGTTCTTACCAGAATCCAAAGTGGTCAAGTCAACAAGTGTCTCTATTCGTGCTTTATCTCTCAAATTGAGCCAAAGAACATAGAGATGGCACTCAATGAACCAAGTTGGGTGGATGCCATGCATGAAGAGCTAAACCAGTTTGAGAAGTTGAACGTCTCGCAACCGGTGGAACTACCCGAAGGTAAAAAGGCTTTGGATACAAGATGGGTGTTTCGCAACATGCAAGATGATTCTGGAGTAATTGTACGTAATAAGGCACGCTTGATGGTTCAAGGTTTTCGACAGATTGAAGGACTTGATTACACGGAAGTTTATGCTCCAGTGGCGCGACTTGAAGCGATTCGGATCTTCCTTGCCTATTCTTCTTACATAAACTTTACTGTTTATCAAATGGACGTCAAGACGGCCTTCCTGTACGGTGAGGTGAAAGAGGAAATTTATGTTGATCAACCTCCTGGTTTTGTCAACTCTAAGTTTCCCAATCACGTCTACAAGCTTGATAAATCCCTGTATGGTATGCATCAAGCTCCTCGTGCTTGGTATGCTACTTTGACGGAACATTTGTTACAGCAGGTTACACTTGCGGCAGGATTGATTAGACAATGTTCATCAAGCGCCAAGATGATGATCAAATTGTTGTCCAAATCTACGTGGATGACATCATCTTTAATTCAACAATTGAAGTTCTGTGCAAAGAGTTTGAGTTGGTGATGAAGAAAAGATTCGAGATGAGTTCGTTGGGTGAGATGACGATGTTTCTTGGGTTACAAGTTAAACAAAGTTCAACGGGTATCTTGCTTCATCAAGCGAAGTATGTGGAGGATATTCTTGCAAAGTTCGGTTTCAAGGATGCGAAAGAGGCTAACACTCCAATGGCTGAGCGACCTCTGCTATCTTCAGACTCAGATGACCAATCTGTCGATCTAACGTATTATCGTTCGATGATCGGTTCGCTGATGTACCTGACTGCTAGCAGACCGGATATCATTTTTGCAGTTTGCCAGTGCGCTCGCTATCAGGCTAATCCTAAACCTTCTCATCTTGATGCTGTCAAACGGATCTTTAGATACCTTAAAGGGAGACCAAAATTTGGTCTCTGGTATCCAAAGAACCATGAATTTGATCTTTACGCTTTTTCAGATAGCAACTATGGAGGGTGTGAAATTGACACCACCAGTGCTGGATGTCAATTTCTAGGAGACATACTGATCTCATGGCAATGCAGAAAACAACAGACCGTGTCAACGTCTACAGCTGAAGCTGAGTCTGTTGTTGCCTCGGCTTGTTGTTCTCAGGTCATCTGGATGCAACATCAACTCCTTGATTATGGTATGAACTTTCTTGATACTCCTATCTTATGTGACAATGAGGCTGCTATCCAAATGAAAAACCCGGTCCAACATTCTAAGACTAAGCACATTGATATAAAAATTCATTTTATCAGAGATTGCGACGAGCGAAAATTAATTCATTTGGATAAAGTTCACACAGATAACAACGTGGCGGACTTGTTCAGAAAACCTGTTGCAAAAGCTCGATTGCTAAATCAATTCTGTAAATATTTTACTTTATTTTTGTTTAGTTAAATTTGTTCATGGTTTTACTTCCGCAACTTTCTCCCATGCACAAATTTAGTGGGAGAAGAAAAACAAAACAAAAAATTACAAAACTTCAAAACAAAAACAAAAATGACAAAACTTTAAAAATACAAAAATAATTTTTAATATTTTTTATAATTTTCATATATTTCCTTTCAAAATTATATAACAAGTAGTATCAGAAATTATATATCTACAATTGGTATCAAGAAAAACAAAGCAAAAAGATTTTTATTTTTATAATTTTCATATATTTCTTTAAAATTTAAAAATCCAAAAACATTTTACCTACCGACGACGGACCGAGTAATACCACTCACTGCTGAGGTAATTCTTAGGTGTTTGTGATCCTCATTGGTACACCTCAATGAGTGTGAAGCACTGACAACTTTTCTTGACCCAATCTAATGTTTTTCTTGTGTAACACCAACTTCTAGACGCTTTGAGAAAAACCACTCAAAGTCGAGAGTTAAAAAGTCTGTGTCGATGGTTAGACTGCGTACCGTAGTCTATCACACGCACCAATCTATTCTTAACCACCTTATATTTCTGATACAAGAAATAGATGATTCATTACTTTAAACCAAGTAGTGATGATATTTCGACATTTTATGCCAGTGATCTCTACTACAACACAAGTAATAGATGTGAGGCATCAACAACTATTCTTACATACAAAGCTTCTAAATTCAAGAGTTAGATGATTTAGTGTAATAAACCATACACTGATGACAATTCGAAAGTCTAGCCGATGGGTATGTCTAATAACCAAGACATATTACACGCTCATATCACTCTTGACCTAGACTTCTTCTAAATAAGATGTTCGTGATTCAATGTGATACTACCGCGCATTGATGAAACATTGAAACTCTAGGTCAGTGATCGTTGTTGTTTGCATTAATACCTGTGAGACCCCAACAACTTCACTTGATTCAAAATTGTCACTAGGATGGTACACTCCGTAGAGTTCGGATACCATTGAACGTCTCGCCAAGAGGCAAGTCAACTTGTTGACTTGTCAACTGCATTGAGATATTTGATTAAGGATATGCAGGGGCCTAAATCAAAACGGCCACGAGTAGTCCACCGATACTCAAAAAATCGCAGTGCGTTCCTCCGGGTTCACACAGATACTGCGAGAAGTCTCATTCTGAGCCAAGGATGAATCCTTGAACAACTGTGGTGAGAGTTTATAACTCCATGACCCACATGATTTGCTGACAATGAATCGTATCGAGAAATGCCAGCTTAAGAAGTGAAGTTCGAAAGTTTCAACATTATATTTGTTCCCGAAGAAGGTGCAGCTGAATTCTATGTGAGAAGTTGTTTGAATTCCTCCTCAGTCAACTTGTCACTACATCAACACCTGAAGTGATCAAGTGAAGAGATGAAGAGTCAGACTCCAGTCATAGTCAAAGTCAAATCAAAAGCTGGATGTGCTGATTCAAGAAACTTACTGAAGCCTAAGGAACTTACAAAGCCAAATCTGAAGACAACCAGTACCGGAGATAAAGTTGTCACTGCAATTGTGCTGAATTTTTATCAACATTTATACCTGTCACCTGCTAAGAGGAAGATTTTCCTGTTAAGGAAGAGATTGTTGAAAATTCTCTGCAGTCACTACTAGAAAAAAGGCCTTTAATGACACGCATTGCGTGTCATTTAAGGGTACAGATGACACGCAAATGTATGTCAAGGAAGCCCCTGTCATAAATGATAGATGACACACATTTGTGTGTCGTAAAATTTACGACATACATTAATGACACACGTTTATGACAGACAGTTATGACACACAGTTACGACATACATTTATGACTTGCAATGTAAGTCGTAAATTAGTTTTATATAAATCATTTTATATATATATATATATATATATATATATATATATATATATATATATATATATATATATATATATATATGCTTTAATGATTTTGAAATTACATCACAAAAAAAATTTAATGTCATACAAAATAAAATATCATTAATATTTAATACATATACCATGGCCACATTATCACAATGTCAATGTCATACAAAATAATAATTATTTAAAATTAAGATACAAAATAAAATATCATTAATACATATGCCATGCTCGTCATTTTTTAATCCTGGCCTCGGATAGTTAATCCATCTTAATCTGCAACTCTTTCCATTCCTTTGCAGACCTGAATGAATGTCATGTGCGATTAATTAAAAAAGATTGCCATGATAGCCATAAAATAAATCAAACAGAACCAGCAGTATTAATTGCAATACATGTGATGCAAAATATAACATGTGAATTCAAACACTCATAGTTTTTGATTTTGAAGAGTTACAGGCCCAATAAACCCACAATAAGGTTCAATGAAACTACAACAATATTTCTATCATTTAAACCCATTGTCCGAATGACAAACGTTATCTATGTCCTCCTTTTCATTCATGTAATTCATCATAATGTTTTCTGTGCATTCTATAGCAAGGTGAAACCCTTAATCTATATAAAAATTACAACCCAAAAAACCATAAACAGTAATAAAAACATGCTACATATAAATATCTAAAAATTCACAAACCTGATTTTTGATCCCTTGATATTTCCTCGACAGCATCAGAACGCATGACATGAATAATGTACAAATGTGCATTCACAACAGCAGCCAAACGAATTGCTCTAGCTGTAGCCTTTCTTTCTAGCTGCAAAAACAATCTACATACTTTACTCTTTCTACTAATATAGTCAATATACAAAACTTAATGGGTAAAAAAAGAAGAAAAATGCTAAAAATACAAACCTTTTTCGACCATAATTTCCATCTCTGGGGGAACAATATCATCTAATTCAGTGATGGCCATGTGAAAACCATAATCCATGCAAGGAAACTTTGCTTTTTCAACATATGCTTCATAAACTTTTGATAAGCTTCCATTATAGGAATAACAGAATCAATATGCATTGTGGTCTTACCAACTAATGCAGCTGCTTGACAAAATCACTTCTGTAAGTCCTAACTTTCTACAGTTTTTCTATCATATACTCTTTCCTTCCATTTCCCAAGAATGTCATCTTTCAAATATTTTGTAAACATCATACACAAAACTTACTGATAAGAACAAAAAAAAAAGTTTGAAATAGGATCAAGAACTGTCACATCATCAGCAACATTTGGATATAGAACTTCTCTTGAAAAAAAGTTTGAAATAGGAACAACCATTTTTACCTAGTGTTCATTTGATAGTGGCAAATTCACATCATCAACAACCTGTGGATATAGAACCTGTAAATTTCTTTCAAGCATTTCTTCGAACACCTTAAATGCATAAAAACTCCATATTGTTGATGATGTCTCTGCTCTTACTCTGGCAGCCAAATCATGTTCATTTTATTATGTGCTACTCTAGGATATAGAATCAGCAAAAAAAAAAAGATCAAAATATAACAAAAGATACCAATAAGATTCAAGCAAACAGAGATCAAAAGATATATAGTTGTTGATAGTTAAATTGTTAGAGCATAGTGTTAGAACATACCAATCAGATTCAAGCATATCATCGACAATTCGCGACTTAAGTTGATTTAGGCATATCATCGTTTTCGATGATGAACCCTACAACCAGATTCAAGCATGCGGTTACAATAATGAACCCTACAACGGGATTCAAGCCGTCTTCACTCAATGGAACCAATAGAGAGGATGGTCAATTGACTTACTAGATCTCCAGAAACAGCCTTCAACATCAAATCGACGGTAGGTTCCGCCTAGGATTGGGAATCGAGGAACATTGGTTCATCCTCCAACAAGGAAGGTTTGAGGGCGGGATAAGCAGCTTCGTACATACTCTCTTTAGCATATGATTTGAGCGATTTATTGGAGTTAGATCTTCATTTTCCATGGCTAGTCGGTTTCTTCACCATAGCTTCCCGTATGCAGGATCCAAGGTGATAAGTCCTCCACAGGGGGTGGAGTAGCTTCCGGTGGCAAGTTAGGAGGGCAAAGAGCCATAGCGGCGAGCTAATTGGTCCCTTAGTCGGCAGGATCTGGTCGCCGATGACGGTAAGGAGAGAAGTTGGGGGAGAAATTGGCGGAGAAACTCCTTCAAACAATTGAGATATATCGCCAAGAGAGAGAAAGGGGTAGAAAGAGAAAGTGAAACCCTAGTAAAACCTGGGAAAAAATTAAAAGGGAATAAATATGACACACTTTCTTATAAAATGACATAAAAGTGCCTCCCGTGTTTTTTTTCTTTTTCGGATGACATTAAAAGATGACATACATTTTTGTATGTCGTAATTTTTGTAAAACATGACACAGATTTACGACATACAATTATTTATGTCATAAATTCTTCAGATTTTAAGAATGATGACACTTTTTAATGACATACGTTTTTGTGTGTCATAAAATTAGTGTGTGTCATTGTTCGTATGTCATTAAAAGCTATTTTTCTTGTAGTGAGTGTTCAGCTGAAGCCTACGAGAAAGCCTGTTGATATAAAATGAAAGCATTAAACCAAGGGGGATATTGTTAGGAATTAATTTAGTTGGTTTAATCTTTACATTTTATAGGGACTAAATATGTTAAAAATCAAAGATATAGGCTGTTTATGGGTTTTTCGGTTAGAACCGAACTACCTATGGGTTGTTCGGTCTGGCCTTTTTGTTGTTCGGTCTGATCCATTGTTGATCGGCCCATGTGGTTTGGTTGTTCGGTTCGTAGGCTTAGGGTATAAGTATGTGTCGAATGCACCCTTTGTAAGGGTTGGTCCTTGTTGGTCATTGTGTTGTTTTGGAGCTCTAGAGATCATTGCAAAAACTCTCACAAGTTCAAGCAACCAAACCTTATGTACTTGACAATTTCTCAATAAAATTGTGTGCATTGAAGGTAATTAGATTATGTTCTTATTTTATGATTGATACCATTGAAGATCTAGTGTATTTGGGACCTACAGATAGGCAAAGATTGGATGAGAAACCGTGAAAATTGTGAAATTTTGGTTAAGTATGAAAACTGACTAGATTACGTGACGTGTGATTATAACATTACGCAACGCCTTCAAGCCAAACTTAGGTATGCCAAATCATTCCAAGTGATTTGATGTAGACGGTAACGTACGTTGCTAAATTTAGGAATGTGACGTGTAAAGTTGGAATTACGCAACATGTAAACCACATAATTGAATATTTTGTCGTAGATGCAGAAGTACAATGCTCTTATTTGACGCAGTCGAACACACGACACATTAAAGGAAAAACACACATCGTGAAAAAAATGGAACGCGACATGTGGGGACGCATGATTTTAAAATAATGCGACCAAAGCAGACGTCGATAAAAATGAGATGTGAGAAAGGGAAAACACACGTCGCGAAGAGAATGGAACACAAGGCATACCTAAGACTAACGTGACACGTCAGGTGTGAGTTTTGATAGCTGCTGCATTTTTAAGTTGCAAAGATGTACATGTGGTTTTTGACTTTGACCACGAGAATATCAGTCTTTTGATGGATTAAAGTGAATCTATTGTTATTTTTCAACATATAAATACCTACCACTTCATGAACTCTTCTCTCAACCTCTTTCTCCATACTTTGCACAATTGATGGAAATTTCAAAGGCGATAAAGGGAATTCTCACGTGCAAGTGAAGATATTGCATCCTCAAGCTTAAACAGTTAAGGCATGATATCTCATGGAAGACCTTATGAACCCTAATTGTCAAACTTTCTTTGATCCACATGATGTCTACTATAGTATTTGAAGGATTTTGTGGGGGTTACAACTTAAAGATGTATGTGATAGTTGTGTAGTCGTATTGTGTTATCTTTCTCTTCCAAATAATTCTTTTACATTTATGTTCTTCTTTGAATCCCTTGAAACAATAGTTATTCTTTATTTTTATATTGTGATGAACTGATTCTTTATACTATTTGTATTATTATTACTAGAATTTGTTGATTTATTGTTTGTATAATTTGTATCTTGTAGTGTTCTTTATAAAAGTGGACTTTATCCAGAATAAACTTTTGATGGGTGAAGAAATATGGCCTTACGAAGTTTTAAACTCAAAATAAGAGTACTAAGACGTTCATTGCAAAACTAAATACCCACTTCCATGTAACTTTTTTAAAATTTGCTGTAATTATATACGAGAATTTACTTCAATGATTTATATCATTAGCAACTGTGATATATTTTATGTGCTTCATATTATTATATTAAATTTTTCATCAAAGCTGCTCCTCTTAATTAGTTAGTTGCGAATGCAAGTGGTAGCGTAATATAATATTTGGGTTTTGAGGTTTAGTTAGAGTACCAAAGTTCTTATTCTGGAAAATGAATTTTGTTTTACATGTTCTATGTTGCGATTTCCTCGGGAAACTATTTGTAAGTATTGTATAAGTGACGTTCTTACAAGAGAAATGCGACAAATGCAAGTGGTAGTGTAATATTATAACATTTGGCTAAAGTTTCCTTTATGGTATCCTCAATAAGCTATTCAAAGTCCATTGCTACTAATAGGGCACTGTCCAAAGTTTCATTGCTATTTAGATTTCATTATTCGATAATTCACTAATACCTTGTATTTTTTTGCCAGTCCAACCTATTCAAAGATCATTAGTATTTTTTTTTTTTTGTTTCTATTCAAAATTCAATGCTGATCAATGGTCAACACTATATGGTTTTGAGCTTTTAAAGTTTAGGGATTTAGGTTTGATTTTTGTAAATATTCTTAGCTATTCATGTTCGAGTCTTTGAAGACCTGTTTGATTCTTTGATCCATTTCAAATCTTGGTTGGGGTACTTTGGTAATTGATCCTCCTATAGTGTATCTGAACTCATTTCCAATTACGTGAAGCTGTTTAAAATAAATTGTCAATTAGGTTTGACCTGTTGAAGCCTTTTTGAGTAACCAAATAATCCACCCTCCACTCCCCCTTAAAGGCCAAGTTCTAATAAATGATATCAGAAAAGAAACACAGCTATGTAATATTATATATTAGTTATTTATATACTAAATGAATAAAGAAAATCATAAATAACCACTTCAATATATTGTATATCTTTAAATGACGTTCCTGTTGAACCCTGAAAGCAATCATGATGCTCGTAATGAGACTTAATGTTCTAGTGATGGTGCGAAGGGAATGAGAGTGAGATGCATAGCCAATCCAATCAATGTAGGTCCCGAACAATCCTAGATCTAAACGATATCAATCAAATCAAATCAAGAACATAAGGAAAATTATTCTTCAATGCACACGGGAACATAAAAACGTAAGTTGCTTGAACACTGATTTCTCTATATCAGCTCTATGTTGCAAAACAACCAACTAGTCTAATGAAGACTAACAAAGACTATATATAGTCTACGCCTAACATACCGAAAACCCAAGCCCATGGACCAGTCGGACCGAAAACGTTGGACCAGGCCCACCGAAAACCTCCTGGTTTTCGGTCATCACGACCGAAATCCAAGGGGATTTCGGTCCCTGGCCGAAATCCAGAAATAGCCCTTAAACATTGAATATTTGCTATTTTAGTCCCTATTAAATACAAAGATTAAACCACTAAAATAATTCCTAACAATCTCCCCCTTGGTTTGATGCTTTCATTTAATCTTAAGGCTTCTCTTGGACTTGACCTCGGTTGAACACTGCAGCAACATTCTAACAATCTCCCCCTTAACTGAGTAACGGGTAAAGATGTTGATGACATTCAGCACATTGCAGAGACAACTTCATCTTCGGTATCAGACTGTCTTCAAATTTGACTTTGAAAGTTCATTGGGCGAACAGGCTTCAACGTAGGTCTTGAATCAGCACATCCGGTTTTTGATTTGACTTTGACCTTGACTGGAGTCTGACTCTTCATCTCTTCTGGATCACATGCAGGTGTAGATGTATCAACAAACCGACTGAGGAGGAATTCAAGCAACCTGTCACATGGAATTAAGCTTCACCTTCTTCGGGAACAGAAAATTCATGTCGAAACTTTTGAACTTCACTTTAGCTGGCGCTTCTCGATCCGAACTTTGACCGCAAATCTTGTGGGTCACGGAGTTATAAACTCGCACGACAGTTGTTCAAGGATTCATCCTTGGCCCAGAATGAGACTTCTCACAGTATCTGTGTGAACCTGGAGGAACGCACTGCGATTGTTTGAGTATCGGTGAACTACTCGTGGCCGTTTTGATTTTGGCCCCTGCATATCCTTGATCAAAGATCTCAATGCAGTTGACAAGTCAACAAGTTGACTTGGCTCTTGGCGAGACGTTCAATGGTATCCAAACTCTACGGAGTGTACCATCCTAGTGCCAATTTTGAATCCGGTGAAGTTGTTGGGGTCTCACAGCTATTGTGGTAAACAACAACGATCACTGACCCAGAGTTTCGATGTTTCATCAATGCGAGGTAATATCACATTGAGTCACAAACATCTTTATTAGAAGAAAGTTTATGTTCAAGAATGATATGAGCGTGTAATATGTCTTGGTTACTAGACATACCCATCGGCTAGACTTTCGAATTGTCATCAGTGTATGGTTTATTACATTGAGTCATCCAACTCTTGAATTTAGAAGCTTTGTAGGTAAGAATGGTTGTTGATGCCTCACATCTACTACTTGTGTTGTAGCAGAGATCACTGGCATAGAATTTCGAAATATAATCATCACTTGGTTTAAAGTGATGAGTTGTCTATTTCTTTCAGCAAAAATATAAAGGTGGTTAAGAATGGATTGATGCGTGTGATAGATTACGGTATGCAATCTAACCATCGGCACAGACTTTGTAACTCTCGACTCTGAGTGACTTTGCTCAAAGTGTCTAGAAGTTGGTGTTACAGAAGAAATCTTTAGATTTGGTTGAGAAAGGTTGTCACTGCTTCAAACTTACTATGGTATAATAGTAAGAATCATTAACACTTAAGTGTTACCTCAGCAGTGAGTGATATTGAGTGATATTATTCGGTGCGTCGTCGGTAGGCAATAAATGTGTTAGTGATTCACGGTGATAGTGAGTCACATCTTTGACATGGAATTTTTGATCTGTATTCCTGATTGGTATTTATCAGGAACATTGACGATCGTGCAAAGTGTGAAAAAATATTTTTGGATTTTTAATTTTCTGAAAAGTAAAGACATGAACGGAAAACATATTTTTGTATTTTTGAAATTTTGAAATTTTTGTTTGTTTTAATTCTCCCCCTAAATTTGTGCATGGAAGAGAATTAGAAAAAGTAAAACCATGAACAAATTTACTAAAAAAATGTATAAAATATACAAAATTTTGAGCTATTTCAATCATCAAAGCGAATCAAATCCAGTTTGGAACGAAGTTACCTTTTCGAATCTCAATACCCCGTTGGTTACGATCCCCACGTGATCCTTCCTTTCTCCCCTCCCGCAAAGGACACATACTCTCCATCAATGATTTGAATGTTGTGCAGTTGAGAGATGTCTCCATTCATGTGCCTGAAACAACTACTATCAACAAACCGAGATCTGATGATATTCCTCCATAACTGCTCCTACACAAGATGCGGGATTAGTTGGTATTGGGAACCCAATCCATCTTGAAACTAGGTCGACCATCACTATCCACACTCTTGACTATTTCCCATGACATATCCTGTTTATCAGATAAGAATGAAAAATTAGCAGGATTATGTGATGAATTTGAAGCGAGGCCTTTGGGTACCCATCGGTAATTTGGTTTATTTCGTTTGTTGTTTAACCAGATGGGTGTATCAATACTTGAGTTTGAAGCAAAACTCCCCCTTGACTTGTGATTATGTTGCCAGTGTGGACTCGAGGACGATCCTTGAGATGAGCTCGACCTTACCGATTTCGATTTGGCAGAGTCATCTCTCGAATCAGTCTTTTTGTCCTTGGGGGCCTACTTCTTGGCCGTCGCGTGACCGTGACCTTGAGGGTTTTCTTTTGCAATAACTCTCTCTTGGCACATTCTGCCAGTGTTGTGCATAGAAGGGAATGTATGGACAATATGGACAATTCCTGGCAATGTGACCTGCAATCCCACAATTGAAGCATGTTTGTCTTTTTAGGTAAATGAGGTTGTGACTTGGTCCTTGTCCTGTTGAGTTTTTAAAGGAGTTTCCACAAGTACAAGCACAACCACATTTACTGGGACTCGGTCTTTATCCAATAGGAACTTCACCTTCTTTCATAAACTTTTGTGGCTTAAATTTTCTAGAAGCAGCATTACCGCGAAGTTTAGAAGGGACAAAAGGCTTAACAGGTTTATCATCACAATTTTCAGAAATCAAATTGTCAGTTTCTGAATCCTGATTTCCTTCCTTGTTTCCAGCACCCTCTGAATCTGCACATGAAGTAGAGGCATGAGTGGCGTTCACCTTAACACCATCAGTGGGGCTGGATTGAGTAGGCCGAATAGAAACGGTTTCAGTAGACTGCTCTATCTCTTCGGTCTCAAGGAGTCGGATAAAATTGTTGTTGAAAGGAGGTGGAACACTCTTATACCCCAAACCCTCACCCTGCTTATTTTGCCACTTGAGCTGCTGTTCAACCATTGATTTAACTACTGCACTTGATGCATCGAACTTTTTGATATTAAAATCGGCATCTTTGTATTTTTCTCTTAATGCGTTAAGTTCAGAAGTTAATTTAGAAATATCCTCATTGGCGAATCTAAGATGATAACTCTTAATGCTTAACTCTTCTTGTATTTTATGAAAATCTGAAGTTCTAACATCTAGCATTTCTTGAAGAGGTTTAAGCTTCCTTTTAAAACCATAATTGAGATTTTCGAGTTCAAAAACTTCTCTGACGAGATTTTCGTTTAGTTCACGGTATTTATTGATTTTCTTTTCGCAATCTGGAGTGCATGATTTTTCACAAGCGTCTTCTGTCGTGGTAGCCATTTTGAAGGTTTAAGTTGACCGATAAGCCTTCAAATGCCAAAATGTTGATCGAAAACTCCAAAAAATTTCCACCGAAAACCTAAAATTTGACCAATCGAAATTTTTGACCTTTATTTTGACCGAAATCCCTGTAGACCGAAAACACCACAGACCAAAAACCAGGAAAGTTTGACCGAAATCTTCAACCTGAACCAAAATCACCAAAACCCTAAGGCTGCACCGAAATCGAAACTGGGCTTGACCGAAAACCCTCTTAATGGACCGAAAACTCGAATAAACCCTAACCGAAATCCTTGGTTCAGATGCGCCGCCACCGAAATCAAGAGGACCAGACTGAAATCCTTGTCCAGATCTGAAAAATGCACTAACAGCTTGCAAAACGCTGTTTTTTGGATCAAAACTCCGTTTTTGAGTGATTTTTGCTCGAAGATGCCAAGAACACGAAGAACACGATGAACAAGAACACCCAAAAACGATCAAAACAACCCAAATCAGTCTAAAAATGTCCAAATCTCCACAATCCGAGCAAAGGAAATGATGAGATTGATACCAAAACACCTAAAAACACAAGGTTTTCAGGCTCTGATACCAATTGTAGGTCCCGAACAATCCTAGATCTAAACGGTATCAATCAAATCAAATCAAGAACACAAGGAAAATTATTCTTCAATGCACGCTTTATATTGATAAAGTCGGGTACATAAGAACGTAAGTTCCTTGAACACTATGATTTCTTCTATGCTAGCACAATGCTCCAAAACAACCAACTAGTCTAATGAAGACTAACTAAGACTATATATAGTCTACACCTAACAGACCGAAAACCCAAGCCCACGGACCAGTCGGACCGAAAACGCTGGACTAGGCCCATCGAAAACCTCCCGGTTTTCGGTCATCACGACCGAAATCCAAGGGGATTTCGGTCCCTAGCTGAAATCCAGAAACAGCCCTTAAACATTGAATATTTGCTATTTTAGTCCCTATTAAATGCAAAGATTAAACCACTAAAATAATTCCTAACAATCAATGCGAAGGTAACCTGTGCGAAGCCTTTTTGTCATTTTGTTTGTCAACCTAAGTTTGTTATATGTGAAGATGAAGATATTTTATGTTATATTCTGAACATAGTGTAAGTATCAAAGGGTACTATTTTATGTTATATAAAGTTGGTTAAGTATTAAGAGACATGTCTAACATACCCCTTGTTTAGTGTACTGATTGTATTATTTTATTAACATATCGGATCTCCATTTTCCTTATGAATAGCCAACTTGTATTCTATATGAAATATCCCATTAAGTGAAATATATCTTCATCTTTATCACAACACTTATATATTTCCTCTCATATTTATCTATAGTTATTTGTTTGTTTACATTGTTTTGGACAGAAAAAGTACATCAGGAGGATGTCAATTTGTTGAAGGTAGATTGTTGAGTTGGTCATCCAAGAAGCAAAACTGCGTTTCATTTTATACGGCCGAAGCATAATATGTAGCCACAGCAAGCTGCTGTTCTCATGTACTTTTGATGAAATCTCAATTATTGGACCATGTATGCCGTTTTCTTAAAATACCAATGTATTGTATTCCAAAAGCACAATAGCCATATTCAATAATCCAATCCAACACTCCAAGACAAAACATATTGATGTTAGATATCACTTCATCAAGGAGACAAGGACCACATCATGTGAGGAAATATAGAAATTATTTTTTATTCTCTCTGATGAAGAGATAACTAATGTTTTTAAGAAGGCCTTAGACCTAACAAAGTTCAACCATTTTCTAAACAAACTAGGAATGTTGAATCCTGATCCCCATTTTCTCAAAATTTAAATCATGCGTCTGCAGCACGTGTCTCAGACGAAGGGATCCATCTTATTCTTTTTTATTTAACCTTTGTGTGTGTTTTAGTCTTAGCTTTCAGTCATCAACCAAACTGAGGCAATGCAACTGAAGCAAGTCACATTTCCTCGGTCGCAGAAGAAGTCTTCAAGCAATAAATAGAGTTTTTATGATTAACATTAAAAATATTTCCTATTTAATTCTCATTAGAGAATTTCTCTCAAAACAAAATCATTTTTATGAGATACATTTAATGTTTAATCATTCTATCTGATAAGAGTGATTAGATAAAATAAAATAGACGTGTATCTTACACATACTCCATAATGATGGGACATGCTATCCAAAATGTATGCCACTTTTCTAAGAAAACCGACATCAGAATTTTCATTACCCAAGAGCATCGTAGATTTAATTAAATGCTGACGGTACTTTTAAATATATCTGTTTTTTAAATCATTATTTTTCGGATAATGGAATCCGATCTGGATCTTTTTGAAAATGTTTTATACACGTTCCCTCTTCATGCTTTTCTAAAAACGCAAACCCTAAGCTTTATTTCTCTGCTACTCTGTGACTCTTCATATTTCTTTTTCAAATGTTCAAAGTTTCTACGAATATACTTATAAGATATTTTATAAATTAAAAACTAAATCAGTTGTATTCTACCGTATATTTTACAAATTATGTTTTAGATAACATGGTAGCTACAAAAAGTATAAACTAAGACTCATAAAGAGAAAACAACTTGCAAAAATAAACTTTGTAACGAGGCTTTATTTGAACAAAAAGCAATGCAACTTTAGTATAATCAACAATGTAGTTTTGATATTAGAACACGATATTAAAATAACTTGAATTTACCAAAAACAATCGAGTAGGAGTTCACACTATCATATATGCGCATCAGGATGTTTTACGTGGTATAAAAAAATACATTTGCATATATATATATATATATATATATATATATATATATATATATATATATATATATATATATATATATATATATATATATATATAATCCACTGCCTTGATCCACTTGGCTACATCCGCCCCTCTACTATTATCTAGTATTTCTATATTTTTCCATTAACATGAAAAAAAAAGAGCATATTATTTCTTTCTTATTTCTGAAATCAAAGTAATAAATAAGAAAAATTCTCATTTTTATCTATTTTAGATTGAAATTAAATTGGAAATCAAACTTCCTTCATAAAACATTGGGAAAAGGATATATAAACCTCTAAATTTATACAAAGAGAAAACACGCTAATCCAACCAAACTATAAAAAGCCCTTGTTATTTTTAAAGAAACTATGTAAGGCAAATACTACTAAATAAAAAAAGGAGCAATAAGCCCTCTTGATAAAACAAGAGGGAAACTATTGCTCCTTTTTTAGTTCAAAAACTCCTATCCAATTACAATCAGACCAAAGTCTTATCCATTTATAGATGGAGCTTCGATAGCAGCTAAGTCTAGAGGGAAATTATGAGCATTACGTTCATGCATAACTTCCATACCAAGGTTAGCACGGTTAATGATAAGAACCAAATTAAATCACCTAACTGCAGAACCATGTTCATCAATGAACATAAATCCCAAAAAACCACAAATCGCTAAATCTTGCTTCTTTCTCCGATGATTGCAGTGAATTAAATTGATCGACTCTGACATCATTCTACGAATTGTTATACGATATTTACGATTTTTGTTAGGAATCTGATTTCCCCTAAAACTCGATCCCAATTCTACTCGATCTCGAATTTAGGTTATCGATTATGTTTTTTTCTCTTCTTCCGAACGCACACCTCCACACTCGATCTCTCTCTGGCCGGCCACCATTGAACAATGACATATGCATCTTCCGCCTGCGTCAACGTCCAAAGCCTCTATCATTGATGCCTTCATCATCCTTTTTTGGTGAAATCAGAGGAAGTCCTCTTTTGACCAACAAAAAATCTGAATCTGTTAACACATGTTCATCAATGAACATTTTTTCATCAATGAACATTTATTCTATTCTGCTCCAGATTCAACATTGAAGAATTAGAAGCCTCGTTGTCACAATGACACACGCATCGATTTGTTAGTTGTTTGTATAGAAACATGTTAACATATGTTCATCAATGAACATTTGTTCATCAATGAACATTTGTTCTATGTAGAACATCTGAATCTGTTAACATATGTTCATTGATGAACAAATGTTCATTGATGAACAAATGTTCATTGATGAACAAATGTTCATTGATGAACATATGTTAACAGGTTCATATACAAACAACGAACAAATGACTAAAATTCAATTCTCTTCAATCGATAACCTGTCAATTCAATTGGGATTCAATTTAATTCACTACAATCGATGATCATCTCCTTCCAACCTTGATTTTGATCGGAGATAGCATCACAACTCGTTAATGGCTGATGAAGGCGGAGGCTAGGGCTAGGTAGTCGATGTCTGTGAGGGAAAAAAAGAAGAGACAATAGAGGATGGAAACAGATTTCTGAATGTCGATGACTTTAGCGATTGTGGGTTTGAGTACATGAGAAAGAAGCGAGATTTAGCGATTGTGGTTTTGTGGTTTTTGGGATTTATGTTCATTGATGAACATGGTTCTGTAGTTAGGTGATTTAATTTGGTTTTGCATTGAACCCGTCTATATATATATATATATATATATATATATATATATATATATATATATATATATATATATATATATATATATATATATATATATATATATATATATATATATCATTATTATATATAATCATGGGTATACTTGGATTTTTAGCAGATGGACTTAAGAAATTGGAGAGGTGCGCTCTTAGGAAAGCGCATGATCTTTTCTTTAAGCACGTGTTGAACGTGTGTACCAAGAAAGTCCGTATTCAGTAAGAGAATTAAATGCCACGTTTTGGACACGCGTGTTCAACCGCTACCACCGTCAACCTGATGTCTCTATCTTTTTCTCGTTTTCGCCATCACTGCATCGATTACATCTTCACTCCTTCCCACCACAACTCCATTTTTCTCTCTTTCATCTTTGTCTACCACCATTGCTCCATTACTCTTTCCACTTTCATACTCTATTTATGCCCGAATGACATCGAAAGCTTCTGCCACCTCTCTCCATCTTCATCTATTTCAAGTACCCCGCCCTTCCCAAGCTTTCTTCTCCATCGCTTCATAAATCGCGAAGGTGGATCTGCTGGTTGTTTCAATGTGATCGAAGGAGAAGAATCTACTAAGGATTTTTCAAACCTTAATCGGTCAAGTCATGCTTATTCTTCCTTGCGGTTCAGCATAGATGGTTGTAGAGGAAGGAAGACCCGATAATGGTCATCGATTACAGTTTTGATTTTTAAATTGCTCACGATATTCTGTCGCTTGAAGTAACTAGAGACCAGAGATTTGGTAATCGACATTCTATCATTTAACCATGTACGCAAAGGTATTCTACTCTTTATTTGGGTAACCTAAATACAAGTCATGGGTGTTTTTGATTAACTGAGTGTAATTTTTGCATTGATTTTGGAGGCCATTATCCAGGTTAGGAGACAAAGGACCGGAGAGAGAATGAAATTTGCTTCAAGAAAATGGGATTACGCCACCGCTCCACTATCTTCTCTTATACACTTCTCTGTCTTTTGTCTTCCACAAGACGTTCCTTCAACCACAGGACTTTTATCACCTGGTTTTTCTCTTCCTCTTGCTTCTCCAAAACGATTACACCCTCTCAAGAAACTCAACCAAAAATGATTTTTGATAAAGAATAAAGGAGAATTTTTTAGAGTACGAAATAACGGTGAATATGGTTTAATTTTTTGCAAATCTGAAAAGCTCAAATTTCTACACTTCTGTTCTGGGATTTTGGAAAATTAAACCCTCTTTGCATTTGTGATTTGGCAGTTTTTACTCGATTGCCTGTCTACTTCTATATGATGTTGTAATGCTCATCAAGATGATGTGGGATACAAGTGTGTAACGAATCTGGATAAAAAGCAAGGGAAATTAATCGCTAGCTTCCTTTACCCTGCTTCGATTATTTGGTTTTCTGCGATTTTAGCGTGAATAACATAAAAGTAGAGATTGTTAGCAATTTCAATTTTGCGGTTTCTCATTTTAGTCCTTGGTATGGTCGATTTAATTAGTGATTTTTATAATAACTAATCGATTTTGATTATCCGATGTTTGCTGGAGATTACAGAAATAGAAGTCGAGTGTATTATCAATTGAATCGTATCTTATTTCAGTCATGGTTGATTTTATAGGTGATTTTTTAATAACTATTCAATTTTGATTCTATAACGTTGCTTGTGTGGTTGGATCTCAAGGATATTATTTACCAACGAATTTCTCTTTTTGGTCTCCAGGTATTATCCTTTCCATCACCACCAGAAAAGCTCTATGACAGATCTAATTCAAGGTCCATATCCGCCTCAAGGATTCGGTGACTGCCTCTTCAAACCAAATTGGTAAAAAGCACAAAGAATTTTGGTCAAATTAGGTACGACATACAATGATCTATTTTATTTCGTTTTCTAAGTAAATTCTTTTTTAAACTACGCTAATCTTGGAACATGTTGTTTTCCTTTATATTCAGTATCATTTTTGATAACTTTCTTTGGAATTGCCCTGTGGCATCACATTTAGCTCATTAAAAATAGTGGCATCTCCTAAAGTTGGAGTGTGAATAAGAAGTGAAGTTGATCCATTGGATGAATGGGCTCAATTACCACAAATATGAACAGAAAGTGGTCAAAGGGAATACTAATGATCTAAGGTGATC